>JABCJZ010000280.1:0-155051 GCA_013184445.1 Fusarium sp. NRRL 53497 | reverse complement strand
ATTTAACAGAGAGAATACGGTAGTCTATCTCGTGTGGAACAATTTAAGTGGTCTGACATTTAAACATCTTTCTACATGCGGTAATTAATACCAAAGGATAACAATCGCTGACGTGAGTGGCGAAAGCACCAATCCCGTCACAGTAACGAACTCGCCAGATATCCATGATTGGTTCATAACGAACAATTTGTCTCAATTCCGACGCATTTTATTACCGATGAGTGATGTGATGGTGGAGTAACTCTTGCAGCGCTAGATGAAATGATCACGCCGAGCTCCGAATCTTTTTTCTTTTTCTCCGCTCCTATCCCCAGGACTTCATGCGCGACATGCCATGCCATTGTAACTTTGTGCAACCAACGAGAATCTGTCAAAATGGCGCCTGTTTATAAGATTGCTGTTATACAATTTGAGCCAAAGGTGACTTCATGAAGCATTCATTTATGTCATTGACTCATCAGACTAACACCTCCAGCCCATCGTCGTACAAGAAAACTTCGCCAAGGCTGAATCCTATCTCCGCTCTGCAGCTTCCAAAGGCTGTGATCTTGCAATTCTTCCTGAATTCCATCTCACATCATGGGTCCCCGAACACCCCGACTTTGTATCCGCAAGCAAAGAATCAACAAGCTATCTCTCAAAATACCAGTCCCTAGCACAAGATCTCAACATCAACATCGTGCCTGGCACAATCTGCGAAGTCCATCCCGTTTCTGACTCCAAAGATGAAGAACTCCGTAACATGGCATATTTCCTCGCTGCAGGAACAGGCAAGATCTGCGGGTCTTACCAGAAGAAGAATCTCTGGCATCCCGAGCGTCCGCATCTAACTTCTTCAACGCATACACCTCATACGGCGTTCGACACGCCGCTTAAACACGCTGACGGGAGACCTGTACGCGCCGGTATGGTTATATGCTGGGATTTAGCATTTCCTGAAGCTTTCAAAGCATTGGTCAACGATGGTGCTGATATCATTCTTATCCCGTCATACTGGTTCATGGACGACAACGGCGAAGAAGGAGCTGACCTAAACCCCGATTCTGAAAGACTCTTCCTGAATTGTACCCTTACCACAAGAGCTTTTGAGAACACTGCTGCGATTGTGTTTTGTAACGCTGGTGGGCTGAGTTGTGTGAACATGCCGATTTTGGGGGCATTGGGAAGAATTGAGGTTGGTCAGGAGAAGATGGAGATTGTAGATGTGGATTTGGATGTTCTGAGGATTGCGGAGGAGACGTATAAGATCAGAATGGATATGCAGAGTGAGGGGTGGCATTACAAGTATAATATGAACACGCGGTCATAGACCGGGAGGCTAGATGTTGAAAAACGCTCGACTTGGGTGCGCCGCAAGGTTACAAAGTTTCTACTTATACGCGATCTAATGTGCAACCGAAGAAATAACATTCACTCTAAGAATCTAATTTTGTACCATATTCAGAACTACCGGGATTGTCTTATGCCACACTTCACTCTTAAGTAGTCACAGTTCCTTGGCTGTTAAGGAAATCCTCAACCTTTAACCGAGGTAATCAACAATTGAGGGAATTCTCGAAAGAGTTCATGCCGCGGGTATAAACTGAATATGCTCCCTTGATTACTCATCAAGCGTCATTGGTCTAGGGGTTAGGATTCAACTCTTCCATCGAGAAAAGTTGAGGCTCGGATTCGAATTCCGGATGACGCAAGATTCTTTTACTTTTTGACCGCTTTTTATTATTTTCTCTTTAATCACGTACCTAGAGTCTTTTTGACATTCAAGAGGGTCATTATACTTTTAATTTCATACATTTATACATCTTGAGGTTGAGGGCCCAATGCTATGTAGACAATTACTTGTATAGAGCACGACGTGTTGGCACAACCTCTCACCGATGGAAATTATGATTTTGTGTATTTCATCTGTCATCCAGTAATTGTGTCTTTTAGAGAGTTCTTGTGCCGTTCTTATACCATTCAATGTCCCACCAATTGAGCCAAATCATTGCATCATCTAAAAGACGCGATTCAAGACATCAAGGTTCTCAACAGCTCAACAAGGTCTAGATGTATCAGCACCCTTTTGTTACGAATTACTCCCCTGACTTCTAGTTTACGATACTTGCTAAAAGATAACGGGTTGGGCCAATGACCTTGAGAGAATTGATAATGCAGCCAAAAGACCCTAATCATGCAAGTGCGACAGCATTATCCTGAAGCCTCTCCAAAGTACCCTCTTGCTGTCATACATATTTCGTACTCGTAGATATACTATTTTAAGATGATCATCCGAACCAAAACCTATACCTAATGTGTTACGAATTCATGTTACCTCCTTCCAACCGCAAATTCCTTGGATTCGTAGCATGATGCCCTTCCTTCGCCATGCCGTCAAACCCTTTTGGAGGCTCCGCATCCCCAACTTCACTTGCATCAGGCACTAGACCTTCCCGTCACTAGAGTCGCATTTCAGGCACTTTCTCTTTCCAATGGTGGCCAATAAACTTGCAGAAATTGTCATCAAGGTACTCAAACCCCCGATAGCATCACCTTGATGGCCTCAGGGACCATACCTTGATGAGCAGCATGATTGTAAGCAGTATTCTCGTGTAAGTCAACGAGAAGTAGAAATACCAGGCTTTGAGAGATGTAGTTATTTCTTAATTCAAATCATCTCTCACCTTTCGTGTTTCACTTCCTCGCGTCTCTCTTCTTCACTGTCCTTTTTCGGCGTTCAAAATGGCTATGAATAAGGTCAAGAAAGGGAATAAGAGCAAGGGTTTCACTAAGCCCAGTATTCCTCCTAAGGCTTTGCCTGTGACACTTCTCTCTGGATTCTTGGTACATCAACTCACACCCATTGTCACAACACTATGGCTAACTGTTATCCAGGGATCTGGTAAAACCACTCTTCTCCAACACATCCTCCGAAGCGAACATGGCCTTCGCATCGCGGTGGTCGTCAACGACATCGGCGCGTACGTCCCCTTCACCCCAATGCATTATCAAGCCATCTAACTCCCCTAGCATCAACGTCGACGCCTCCCTCATAAAACAAACCCACCGCCTCACAAAGACCCAAGAAAAGGTCATCGCTCTCCAAAATGGCTGCATCTGCTGCACCCTGCGCGGCGATCTCCTAGAAGAACTCGTCCGTCTTGCCCAACTCCAAGAATTCGACTACATCATTATTGAGAGCAGTGGTATCAGTGAGCCCGAGCAGGTTGCAGAGACGTTTGACTCTCGGTTGGCTGAGCAGATGGATGCCATGGGCTCCATTGAGGGCGCACCTGGCTTGGATGCTGATATGATCAAGGTTCTCAAGCAACTGTGAGTTTCGATGATCTCATATATGGTGGGATTTACTGATTGCTGGGTAGTAAGGAAGCTGGTGGGCTGGAGAAGTTTGCGAGACTTGACACAACGGTCACTGTCATTGATGCCTTCACCATGTTGCATGACTTTGACACAAGTGATATCCTGTCTTCTCGACGAGATGATGTTACACCTGAAGATGAACGAACGGTTTCAGATCTCATGGTTGATCAAATTGAGTTTGCCGACGTCATTATTCTCAATAAGCTCGATATGGTGAGTCCAATAACTACAACCCTTGACCATTTGATGAGCTAACTCGATACTAGGTTGATGAGTCGACGAAACCTCGCTTGCTAAACTTGATCAAGAAGCTGAATCACCGGGCCAAAATCCTTGAGTCAAGCTATGGTAAAGTAGACGTCAAGCAGATTGTCAACACCGGCATGTTCAATCTCCAGACTGCCCAGACTGGCTATGGATGGCTTCAAGACCTTCATGCCATGACTGTTCGTGAGGTATGCTGCATCTTCTTCCACATATCTTATCTCATATTCTGACTCTCCTCTAGGTCAACGGTCGTAATGTGCTTACTCCAAAGCCTGAGACTGAAGAATACTCCGTGAGAAGCTGTATCTACAGTCGTCACAGACCATTCCACCCTCGTCGACTCTGGGCATTGCTTTATGACAAGTTCATTCTGCAACTTGAGAATCCTGAAGAGGAAGATGATGAAGATGATGATGAAGAGGACGAAGACCTTGAGATGGTGGACTATCCAGATGCCGAAGAGCCAACCACCGATGCTGTCGTAGTTGATCATGACGCCGAAGACTCCTCATCATCAAGAGGAAAGCGGTCAGCCCCTTCATCCCCTCACAGCTCACACTCCACCATCGAAACAGCCCCTTCGCCCGAGCCTGCATCAAAGAAGCAAAAGTTCGATGATGCCGAAATGCTCGACTCGGAAGATCTCTTCACACCCTCAAACGAAACCATCCTCGAGACTAAGCGCAAGCACCCCATCTTCGCACGTCTTTTCCGCTCCAAGGGAGAATTCTTCCTCGCTACACGTCCTCATCGCGCAGGAGACTGGTCTCAAGCTGGAGCCATGCTTACAATGACCGGTGGAAGACCATGGTTCTGTACCCTACCAGCTGAGGAGTATACGACGGGTGATCCAGAGGTTGATGGTCTGGTGCAGCATGATATAAAGAAGGGTGGCGAATGGGGTGATAGACGTCAGGAACTTGTCTTCATTGGGGAAAATTT
The DNA here is from genome assembly GCA_013184445.1 of Fusarium sp. NRRL 53497. Classification (NCBI taxonomy): domain Eukaryota; kingdom Fungi; phylum Ascomycota; class Sordariomycetes; order Hypocreales; family Nectriaceae; genus Fusarium; species Fusarium sp. NRRL 53497. Next base: position 150,482 of record JABCJZ010000280.1, on the reverse strand, counting down.
GGACCACAAGGCGCTTGAGAAGGTGTTGGATGAGTGTCTGCTTACAGATGGTGAGTTTGCGAAGTGGGAGGCTGTTATGAGGGGTGGGAAGAAGGATGATGAGCAAAAGCGTGAGGCTTTGGAGGATTTGTTTGATGATGGATTTCCGGATTGGCCGGAGGATGGAGAAGAGGATCACGAGGGACATGACCATTCACATGGCTTGAGGTCGATAAAGAAGCATCTGCAAGAGGTTGACTAGATGAGATAGGAGATAAAAGTCAAGTTGTTCATTTTTGTTACTATTGGCTGGCATTTCGTGAAACATAGGAGGGGGTTGTTGCATCTTGTTCGCGGTTTTCATCGCATTAAATCCAAGGCCATGAGTCTTGTGACTTCAAGATAGCAATTTTTGAATCGTTTGATATCTGTAACGCCTTGCCTCTCTCTTTCAGCAACTGTTCATCTCTCTTGTTGTGCTGACGACCAATCCCATTGTCAACCCTCCCATCCACAAACTCCCATGACCTATCTCCGCTCAAGCATCTCCCATCATAGCAAACGCCGCATCAACAGCATCCTTGGCCACAAAGGAATAAACCTCCACATCCTTGCCCATCCAAATACTCCCCTTGGCCCAATCCCCAACCAAACGCCTCACATACCAAATCGCAAGATGCTTGTTATACTTGTGCACCTTGACCATACAAGCCCTCTTCATGCTGCTTCTCAGCTCTGCCATCCAATCTCCTTCTTCCCAGCGAACATCCGCTCGTTCCATGGGACAGAACGAGTCCTGCACTTCTTGGCTTGAGTTTTGTTGAGGTTCTTCGGTAGAGAAGCTGATGCTGAGTTGGGCTGGGCGACTTCGATATGTAGCGATGCCGAAGACGGGAGTGTGACATGTTGAAACGTCGGCGCATGATGCGCTGGTGCGATGGTTGGCTGATTGGCCTAGAAGCGGTTAACGTTAAGTGACACTATCGATCGAGGGCATGTCATCGTACTGCATATGTTTCCAACGCTAATGTGCTCACGAACAACAAAGTCCATGCTAGGCTTTGGCGGTTCGCCCGTGTCGCTCGTCCAATCCTTGAACACAGCATTGAGAAAAGCCTCCATTGTATCCCTCGTAGCTGGAAGAGTCGCACTCAAATCGGTCGCAAGGCCGCAAGCATGAAGGATCTCAAAACATCGTTTCAGTTGAACATCGTCGAGGGCATCGGGCGTAGCAATGGAATGGGATTTTCGAATATTATAGTCACCAAGTTCAAGGGCGGCGAAGAGGCGGTCGCGAGAGTCGGCACTGGATCGAGGCTCAGGAGAGGGACTGCGACTGTCGATTAGTATCGGCCCAGCACTGGCTGGTTCTTCTTTCTTGATGATACTGCGATCTGCGAATGGTGGTGGTATGAAGCGGACAGGAGGATCAAGAGCAGCGCGGGCAAGGGGGGCTGAAGAAGGTGGTGCGTACATGATGCCGAGGCTGTTGTTGAGTGAAGAAAGAAATCATGATGTTGAGAGAAGTGATTGAAGACGAATGCTTTTCAATCTCGAATCGCTACAGTGAATCATTGTGGTGGTGTTGAGAGAGGATGCAGATGCACTTTAGGATTTGTGAGAAAAGCGAACAAATACGCGAATGGGGTTATCGAGACACAATAAACCATAGGGAGACCCCAGCAAATGTGCCGAGGAAAGAACTGCAACGGTATTTTATTCACAGTCCCAGTAATTAAAGCCCAGGTAAGGTGGCATTACTAACATCGGAGGACCAGCCATAGGCACGGACCTGAGGAGTTTAACGGTCTTTGGAGCCTGATGAAGTTGAGCAGAACATGACACAATTCTTGAAGTTTTATATCCAAAGTGTACAGAGGCGCAATTGTTCAATATAGCTCTAAAGCCTTCTCAGAGCATGAGATGCCAGCCATCAAATCTCAGTTTTGATCTCAAGCCGCCACTCTCCAACCCCCGAGATCTCGGACAACCTTCTCCTCCCTGTTTGATGCCAGGGTTTCTCACGTGCTATTTCATTGCTAACAGTTAGCCATTTAAACTAACCGGACGTCTTCCGTCTCCGCAATTTCCTCTCTCAAAAGTGCAGTGTTTGCCAATCCCCTGCCCTGAGCATGTTACACTGAAAAGCTCAGAACAGTGACCTGTCATACGGGAAGATCGAGGTTGTCATCCAAATGGAGAGAGAAATGAGATCATAGTCATGTTGCTCGGTGATGGAGTGTGGGTAGCCCTGATAGCGCTGTCGAAGTTCTCCGGGGCACAGTGACAGCGGAGATGAGAGAGAACTCAGGGCCCATCCAGCATGTACTACGTACAGCACCATGCCAGGCCGCCTGCAGATGACCATAGGGTCAGGTCACATGGACTCCCAGCTTTACCCTTGGTCGGCTATTGTTGAAAGGGCCTATCATACAGAGATGAGACCTACCAGGTGCCAACTGATCAATACAGTGTTTTCTCATTTGCATTACCGCCCACTGTGACCTCTACAAGAGAGATGAAGCTGTGCGGTTTTATCTAAGGTATGGCCGCAAATTATAGGTGTCTCATTCAACAGACTACACTGTTTTCCATTGTTGTTACTATGCAGAGCACACCATAGCTTACAGTAATCGCGGGCGCAAACGCAAACACCTCATCATTACATGCAGCTCGTGAAGATATTGCCCACTCTTCCTGAGATCTACTGTGACTCAATTGGAGGATTAACAACAAGTCACAACGCCAATGATGCAAAAGGGACAGAGTTGGCTGTTTGCCCCTGAGACGGGATTGTGTTCCGTGAGCACTGATAGGTCAATGTCAATTGCTGGCCAATGAGGTGTATTAGACTCTGGAAGCGTTACATTACTGTGCATACTGTACCCTCTAGGTTTGTTTTGTCTAGGCGTGTGATTCCGACGGCTCTCAAGTTAACGCCAGGCCAATGTTTGCTTGTTTGCATGTTGTCTTGGATGTCAGGGATGCGTCGATGTTGTCTGCGGTTGATGTTCGAGACCCCCGGTGCTTTCGATCCGGAGCTTGTTTGCAGCCATCTCAGGGTACTTATATTACAGGCCAGTTTAGCAGTGAAAAGAAGTCTCGCAGTTTATTCCACCTCAGAGGATACATATCCATCGAAGGGTCCAGGGTCTCACAGCAATAGAAACAGCAGCAATCAGGGTGCTCACCCGGTCAAGAATAGGTAGTTGCTGATCTTTTATTTTATTTTTTTGGTACGGAGTGCAACCAACAGACTTTCCTCGACGTCTCAGCCATTGGCTGCCTATCTGTCTGTCTCAGTCTTTCTGCGTCATAATCTCATCCACAATCAGAGCTCACCCACTAATAATACCCCTCGGATCCAGATCCGTCGCCTCATAGCCAATAAAGTACCACGGACCTAAAGCCGAATCCCTCGGCCAATAGCATCTTTGACTTGGCTAATTGTTCCTCTGTTTCTCACCCATTGCTAAGCTTGCCTTGGACTAGTTCTCGACACCTTCATAAGCAAATCTGCATGCCTCAAAGGGTCCAGGTTGTTCTTTACATACATTTGTTGTCTCGATCCACCCTGCACTTCTTTGTTCTCTCTCAAACTACTGTTCCCCTCTGCTATTTGTTTCCATTGATCGCCTTTAGTCGCGATCGCGAGATCTCCTAGATTTTGACACCTGACCATTGGCAGGGTCTTGGCCTGAACTGTAATGATTGATTCCATAGCTCTTGTGTTCTGAGGCTAGACACACTACTGCATCTGGCTGGATCAGCCTGGCTTGAACTTCGCACATGCTTTGGACATTCCATCCAGACTTGATTGAGTCCACTGTTGCTGTACCAGCACCCCTCCCATTCTTTTCTTTTCCCCTCCCACAGCATCCACTCGCCACTTTGGTTTGACATTCACTTCCCTCTCCCACTCGCCTTTCCATCCTTCGTCATCGTCTGTTTCTTCTTATTTATACCATTTTTCCTCCGTTCGCATTGAGATCAGGCATGTCATGTCAAAGCTTCCATCTCCACTCCAGCTCAAGTCTAGATCATACCACACAAACATCGACTCTTGGCCATATTCATCTGAGCCTCGATCAGCCCGCTAGAAATATTTCAATCAATACAGAATCCGCCGAAATGGGCACCGTCTACCCTGACTTTCAACCTGCAGCCTATCAACAAGTCAGTGATGGAATACCGGCATTCGACACGTATCCTCCTGCACAAGAGATCGATCTCGTCTCCCAAGATCCCACAGCCGTGAGTCCATTCAGTACACTACCTCAGGGCCACTATGGACAATGGTGGCCCCCTGAAGGTGCTGCTTTAGCCGGAACAACCGACATGCCACCCCCCAACATCTGCGCGCAAGTAGAGCCGCAATGCATCAATTATACCTTCGATCCAGACATACCGACACACTGGCCTTCCCCTGCTACCTCACTGCACAGCTATCCCCTTCCCTCCCCGTCCACCGATGCCACAAGCATGGAGATGTTCACCGGCGGCTCAGGGAGTCGTCGCGGCTCAACGACAGCCGAACCCGAGAAGCGAAAGCGCACGAAGAGCACAAGTCAATCAACCACACCAAAGTCAACAAAACGCGCTTCAAAAACGAAGGCAACAAAGTCAGAACCAACAGAAAAGCCAAAGCCTCGCGGAAGCAAAGCAAAACCGTCACTGCCACCGTCATTATCCCCTGAACCAGACGACGAGCTCGACGGCTACAGCAGCAGACGGGTCCAGGAGAGGAATCGCATCGCCTCGAATAAATTCCGCGTCAAGAAGCGCGAAGTTGCAAAGAGACTCCGAGTCGATGAAGAAGACATGGAGCGGGTGAACCACGACCTGACGAGCTGTGTATCCGATCTGACGATGCAAGTCTATGAGCTCAAAATGAGGCTTCTACAACACACAGACTGCGATTGCCACTTGATTCAAAACTACATCAAGAACGAAGCGCACCGAATTATCCAAGACATGGGTGAAGGGAAGCTTGTCTATGCGACGCCACCTCTTCACCCTGGTTTTGCTCAGAGCCATTGATATACACGAATGGAAGAAAGTCTCTGTACGATTATAATTTACGACGGACCACTACACGACACGACACGACACGACACGACACGACACGACACGACACGACACCACGACATGATATAACCGGCCAGGGTATTAATATGCTTATCATGCATAGGGGGTTGTTTTGGACCAAGAGATGATTTTTATCTCTTAATGGCATTTCATTAATAGCGGCTTCTCAGGACAATCATAAAAGCGGCGTCGGTATACCCCATGTAAAGCTTTCAAGCTTAACTCCCCTTTGGAGAACGCGGTTAATGATGGAACGCGAAGAGGTATCTATTCCTATTCACTGCTTTATTGCTTCGCCACCAGTTTGAAGCTCAATGTCATATTCCCCCGTAGGGACGTGGAATGCTAAACCCTACATACAGTCAAGCTTAAAAACGGTAAATCTAAGGTAACCAGCAGACGAATCGCATGCCCAGCTTCGTACATGTCTTCGATATGATGGGTAAGGTAAGGTCCGGTCTGTTACAGACTTACAGTACAGCAGACGTTGGCCTCGTATCGTACGTTTTTTTCAGCCACGGCTCGAGTACAAATTTTAACGGCCATGAGCATCTTTAGCCAACGCTAAACTTTATTACCTGATATTCGACTCCGTGAGACTTGAATGGACAATACAATGCTTAGCCCGGAGTCGTTCCCTGGTCCACAGATTGGCTGAAGTATTCAGCAAGCCACAGTGTGGCAACAGCGCCCGGAAGTAGACTATCTCCACGCGCTATGAGCCATCAAGAGCAAATTCTTGTCTTCGTATCTATACAGGTTGACAGCTAGTATTGAAGTCGAAGTGGTGGGTGGATGTGGATTCTACTACATATTGCATTTTAGAACGGAATGATATTCTCATATACTCTCTTGATCATTCCTTGTCCAGGAACAATCCTACCATTCTTACCTACCTTACTTTCTAGAACTCTAAATATCTCATTCTGAGCGCAGCACAGTATGTAATATGTAGTACTACACAACGGTGCCAAGTTGCGTCACGGCGTTGCAGCACCCTTATCGTTTTAGTCTATTTTCGGTATGGTCATTTCTTCAGAGAATTCGCCGTCGCCGCGGGGTCTTCCGTCACCATCGTAGCCTCATGTACAGAGTAGAATATCGGTAATCAGGCCAGGTACAGGTACTGGAACATGAAAACATTTCTATCGATCTCTGTAACACCAAGTATTTCATCTCGAATCGATCACATCGAAAAGAACTAACTCTATGACCAATTTACTGGGATCAAATCGAGATGGAATAATGTGGCACAGCGCAAAAACCACTGGATGTCCTGCAAAAACCCACGAGATGGTGGTCCCTGGCCAATGAAAGCCAGACGGAGGGGGTGCTTTCGTTGAGCTTGGAGACCAATCAGATCTGTCACGCAAAAGGTCTTCAACTGTTGAGAAACACTGTGTTGCACATAGGTACCTAAGATCTTTCCAGGGCGTTGGTGCTGGATAATGTATTCATTTGTCCGCCTGATAAGTTGTAGGTAGAGTCTTGTTCGCGAGATCAAACAGCCTTGCAATCCTGGCGACCATAACACACAGGAAGCTAGGCAAGGATCTTAGCCAATCAGAAGCTGGCAGAATACTTCGGTACTTAGCGCATCTTAGAGATCACTATAAGGACTTATCAGAAGCGAGGTTCTAGCACATTAAGTGTCCCTGTAGTAAAGATTGGCTTCTATATTATAGCAACTTGCACGCTATAAGCTCCGGAAGCCTCTGTACTGCTAGGTACCGACAGGGATTATGCAATTAGTGTCTTTTAAACGAGGACAAAACATTCTGCAGCTTCCTCCGTAGAACATTTGCTATCATCCACAAGTGACCCCCTGGTGCATAAGGTCCGTCCACGCTAACGACAATGCAATGATGCCCGCATTCAGATGTCCATTACTACGTAGTACAACCTGGTTCACAAGTCTCAGCGGCCTGGCACGTCGCACTGTAGGAGGCTGCACGCCCCAGACTGCACGGGAATCTACAGCTATCAGGATCGTCGCTGTCGTAACGTATCGCGGAGGGCAAGTCCGGGGCTTGCAAGTGGCTCGCCTCAAGATGCTGGAGTTAACCAGCATCTGTTCTGTTATGAACGTCCCAAGACAACATTAGCTTGGCTGGAGGCAAAAAAGATGATCCGGATGTGTGTGTTGTATAGATTTCAACTATGCTTGAAACATGGCATGAATGTTTTTACTTAAGACAGCCGACATTATGGCCGACGAATCGGCATGTACGGATGCATCCCGGAAGTACTAGACAGGTCTAAATAATCTGTGACTACAGGTTCTCATGAAGAACTAATATTGGACGTAATATTACCCTAAATCCCTACTTTAAACATGTTTGATCTGGAAGCTATTTTATATCTCATTATATTAACAGTTCGGTACCATCTAACCCTACCGTATCATCGACACTTACTTTATAAAAGATACCCAGATAATTGCAATTCCTCGGGGCTCCTCCATTATTCAGTATCACGAACCTTATCCTAGTATTTGATCTGGTTATAGGAGAAGAAGATATAAGCTCTAGGCATATCAAAACTTTAACAAAGAATACTATTTTTTCCCACAATTTTAAGCATATACCAATGCTTCCACAGTAACCAATTGAACCTTATTGTATTTGATCTGTAAATTGCGTTTATCTGATCTTCTAACCAGGCCAAGATATATTAAACAGACTTACATGTTCTACCATGTAAATAGTGTCGCAGTGAACTGTCCATTTTTAAAAGAACCTGTCAAACGGGTCGATAGTACGAACCCTTATATCTATTCAATTTGTTTAGTGTTTTCGTTTCAAAGCCTAACATTGTTGTACCAAGCTCATGTTGTTTACTCGGCAGATATAAGTCCTAGCATTGGACTCTGGCATCAAGTCATTATGGTTGTACACTAGCATGGATCATTCTTAGCCAGTGAATTGACTATTCCATCACTACGTCCAGTCAAAGCAGGCATTAAAGCCCTGTCAGATCTCAAACCCTGGTCAAGTCAGCGGCAACCCTCTCCTGACTTCTGCACCCATAAACTCAATCGATAGGGCTGATGGTACGGCAACATTCCCGGTTCAGTCCCTTTATAGCATAGTATTGACGCAGGTCCCAAGCTGGCATTTCTGTTCTTGAAGTTATGCAGATTAGAAACGACCATTTGACACCTGAGGGTGCTTATGCTGACTGCCCAGGAGAACTCTGTATGGGCCAGTAAGTAGAAGTCATCTCTGCATACTATGTTATAGGCTCGGTAGCGCGGCTGTGCGGTTTTAGGTATACCTATGAATAGCCATTTCTATCCCACCGACAATATACTATGCACGGGGTGTCTGTGCCAGGGGACCAGATAATGCAGACATGGACCTGGCTTGCAAAGAAAGCTATATTGCTTCCTAGTACGACCTTTCTCAAAAAGAACTCCCTTGCCTCTCCATTTCCCAACAGGTCCGTTGGAGTTGGGGTGCCAGGTTAGAGTGTCGAAGAAGGGAAGGAGAACGACAACTACCGATGCAGTGAATAAACTGAAACAGCACCCCTGCTACCGAGGTGAGAGATGAAATAAAATTAGTTCAGATATTCATGAAACGTTGAAGCGTAATGCGATGCCTTGCTGTTTAATCTTCACGTTTAGGCCTCGGGTTGCCTATTTGAGGAAGGGACCCGGATATTCTTATAACAGGCTTTATCCTCGCAACAGGATACCAATAACATCCAGCGACAAAATCACTGCCATACGTAAGATAAGCGATCTTGGATAAGTGTTAAGAGTATTCTAGGAAGATAAAATAAATTAATCTAAATTTCTTTCCTAAATTCCATTGTCATGATTGACAGAGACTTGAAGACATTCACGTAGCGGGGCATCCTTCAGCCGACACTAACTGCCGCAAATCGAGCCGCACCGCTCCCGGTTCTCAGGCCCGAAGGACACTCAACGCGGGGTCTCCGCAATCTCCACGCCGGCCCGACCGTTCTACCCAAGGTAAACGGTAAACGATATTCGAGCCTCAATTATAAGATCGAGAACCATCAGAGATCTCAATTGCTTCATCTTCATCTCAAACCATTGACTTCTCTACCCCTGTATATCTGTTTATCCCCAGCCACCGTATTAACCGGGCAACAAACACAAAAACAACAAACTCGACACCGCCTGGTTTACGGGATACATTCACAGTGATACTGAATACGGCAACCATGGCAGAGATAAAGCCCGCTTATGCAGGAACACCTGCGAATGTTCCCGGTGCTAATGTCTTTGACTTTGCTTTCAGCAACCCTTTTCAGCATGAGAGTGACTTTGTGCCTAGGGCAAGGCGTGTCCCTAAGATCCATGATGATCAGCCCATTTTCGTTGACCATGCCAGCGGTACGTTACCTCCCACAAACTCAATCTCACATTCTTTACACCTGCTAATTATTATAGACCGTCCTCTCACTTTCTCACGCGTAAAACGCGATGCCCTCACTCTAGCAACAAACCTCCAATCTCTCGGTCTTGACCCAAACGCTCTAGAGACTCTCCCCCCAACAGCATCATGTCCCGGTCCAGAGGTCGCCCCCGTGGTGCTCATTCAGCTTCCCAATTGTCTGCCCTTCGCGACTCTTATGATGGGCGTCTTAGCCGCTGGTCTCACCACAACGTTGGCTTCTCCCTCGTTGTCAGCTACTGAGCTCTCATGGGTTATTAAGAACTCCCGACCGCGCGCGCTGTTCACAGCAAAGGCGTTTCTCAACACCGTTGAGAAAGCGATTAAGTCGCAGGAGGATGAGGCTTATAAACGAAGCGTGCGCGTCTACACTGTTGATGTAGCGAGGGATTTGTACCCTCTCTCACCGGCTTCTCACGCTGAGGAGGGCGATTGGAAGAATCTTCTCACAACATCGAACTCACCTCTCACAGCCGCTCATCCCTTCTCACCCGAATCTGCCGCGACACGTACCGCTATTATTCTCTGGTCATCGGGTACATCAGGTCGATCAAAGGGCGTTCTGCTTTCTCACCAAGCCATCAACTTCTCAATCGCGTCGCTATGGCACGATGCAGACTTTTACGGATTTCACCAGCGATGGCTGGGCTACGTGCCGTTCTATCACGTCTTTGGCCTGACCAACATTTTCCTCCTCGCTTTCGCGACTGGTTCTACGGTGTTTACCATGCCTGCGTTCAAGCTCGATACAGTCTTGTCTGCTATTCCGCGTCGACAGGTCACGTATCTTCACATGGCGCCTCCCGTCGCAGTTATGCTCGCCAAGTCCCCTGTCGTGGAGCCCTTTGCGCGACGCGACGCGCGTGGGCGCAATGCTTTCAGCAGCGTTGTCGCGGGTGTAACAGGCGGTGCGCCCCTCGGCCACGAGGTCGTGGAAAAGGTCTTCCAAAGACTCGGCTTCCTCGTCAGGCTGGGCTACGGCATGTCAGAAGCATGCAGCATTACAGTCCAAAGAGGCCTGAGAGAACAGGACATGCACGGATATAAGAGCGACACGGGTAAACCCCATTGGGGCGTTGAGCTCATGATCGCAGGGCCGGGCGAGATGGACTCGGAGGATTCGACTACCAAAGCTGCGCCGTTCGGTGCACCTGGTGAGATTCTCGTGCGATCGCCCGGATTAATGAGCGCGTATGTTCCTACGCATGGTCTAGGAAGCCGTGAGACGCCGGACATGAGCGTTACGGCCGAGGCGCTCACGTCAGATGGATGGCTTCGCACCGGCGACGTCGGCACGCTTGACGAAGAGGGCAATCTCTGTATCACCGACCGCATCAAGGAGCTCATCAAAGTGCGCGCGTTCCAAGTCGCCCCGGCCGAACTGGAAGCTATTCTGTGCAGCAGTGACGACGTCGCCGACGCAGGCGTGATAGGCATACACGATAAGGGCGAAGCGACAGAGTGGCCACGGGCTTACGTGGTAGCAGCAGATGAGAACAAGTCAGAAGCTGATCTTAAGACACTAGCGCACGATCTCAAGGATTTAGTGGAGAGCCATGCTGCGCGGTACAAGTGGCTCGTTGGAGGAATTGTCTTTGTAAAGGCGATTCCCAAATCACCGAGTGGTAAGATTCTCCGGAGGGTGCTTCGCGATGGTGGCGTGCAGGGATTCGAGGTGATGCTTTACCAGCGCAAGAAGCGAGACCACAAGCTGTAAATTTCTGTATCTGTACAATGCATGAGCGCTATAAAATCCTTTTCGTATAGCATATTCCAGATTTAATAATACAAACTGTAGCTTAGATTACTTTGGAACAAGCGCTTGACTGTGAGTTCTATGTTTACGACGAGATTACTAAAATGTGCACTGTGATTGGCTGTCTGTACGAGCGGACGTGATGGATTCGGCTTCGGACTTTTCCCTTTCGGAGAAGCGTCAAAGTTCGGTCTGTGCAAGGTGTGGAGAGACAAAGAGCAAGAATGGGTATAAGACAGGCTTGAAGAACGGCAGTGAAAGGGAGAGTTTACAGTAGAAATCCTGTTGCATTCGACTTGCTTATAAATTAAACCTGCAATTGACACCTGACAATTCGTGGCGAATTGCGTTATAAGGGTATTTCACATCAAAAACACCATCTCACAAACAATCTCATATACAACACCATGACACACATTACATCAGAATCTTCTCCCCTTCTCTCCCCGGAGCCTGCCACTGAGCGCACAATCTCATACCAGAGCTCCCATCCCGCCTACGACCCCCGGCCTCTGCACCCTAACCAGAGCAAACATGAAGAATGCCATATCGACTACAGCGACATTCTCCGCGACATCATCATCGGCTTCTCAGACGGCCTGACAGTACCCTTCGCCCTAACAGCAGGCCTCTCCAGTCTCGGCAGCGCAAAAGTCGTCATCATCGCCGGTCTAGCAGAGCTGTTCTCCGGCATGATCAGCATGGGACTGGGCGCTTACCTCGCTGCTGTAACAGAACGCGACGCGTATCATTCACAAGCTGAGAAGAAGGAGTTCGCGGTGCAGAACAGACCTTCTGATGAGCGCACAGGCGTGTACGATGTGTTGGAGAAGTACAGCGTGCCGCGCGGTGCGGCGGCGCCTCTGGTCGATGAGCTGTGCAAAAACCCAACTGAATGGGTGCGCTTCATGATGGATTTTGAACTCAAGCTCGAGAAGCCGAATGTGCATCGAGCTTGGATCTCAGCAGTAACGATGGGATTGAGCTACTTCATCGGCGGATTGATCCCCATGATTCCCTACTTCGTCATGCCGCGCGTACGCGAAGCGCTCCTCGTCTCGATTGGTATCACAGTCGCTGTGTTGTTGGTATTTGGCTATGTCAAGAACTACGTCGCTATTCGGAATCATCGCGCTGGCGTTTGGGGTGCTGTGCAGACATTGGTGATTGGAATGTTGGCAGCTGGAACGAGCTATGCGATTGTGCGGGGTCTGGATTCGAATGATTCCTGAGTTTGTTTTGGCGGATGGGGTGATGATGGCGCGACACAGGCGTTGATGACGGCGTTTTAGGGTTCTTTTTGGGTGCGATTACCAGAGAAGTGTTCTCGTGATTGAATTGGATGGGTTGATTCAGGATATGGACGCGACAGGGCAAGGCAGGGACAAAAGTGATGAGATCAGAATATTCGTATTTTAATGACCGAAATGACAAGACTCCATTCCTCCAAGGCACAACGCCTTACTCCAACCCATTTTCTCCGTTCCTGCCTCCTCCCCCAACAGTTAGTAGTATCCTTGTTCACGCGCCATCAAAAACACTGACCTGAAGAAGAAGAAAGGTGAAGCCATCGCCCTCCCCAGAGTGATCGGAATTGAGTCATCCAGCCCCAGAGGGGCCAGACGCCGCGTATCGCACTTCAGTTTTCCACAAAACAAGCCTCGCAAAGACTTCCCATAGAGACAGCGTGACGAAAGCACGCGCTCTGAGATTTCTGATATCATTTGCAGACGTGGCATTGACGCCAGGCCGTTACCGGCAGACCGATGATTCTAGGCACGAGGCCAGAGTCGGTGGTAGTGAGGCTTACTCCGAATTTCCCACATGCATAATGTATGATGAGAGACACCGCGAGGGTGTCTCTCTGTTTGTAGCATGGAAACGCAGCGTTGGGGAGGGCGATGGCTTGAGGAGGGAAAGAGATTTGTGAAGCGAGGATTCGTATTTTTATTGTGCGGGTAAAGCCGAAGTTAATCCGGGTGGGGCTGTAGGGTATTTCACTGTTTGAACCTTTCTTCAATAACAGGTAGAATTAGTATGCTCAAAGTATATTATTGAATGCATGAAATCTTATGGATTTGAGATTTCGGAATATAAGAGAGGCTGGATTGTTTCTCCCGGAGAACAGCGATCAATTTTGCCGTGGTTAGTTTTAGCTTGTTATTTTTTGACGATGATACAACTTCATTTCACGCCTGACTCAGCCAGACACTTGATCCTCATGCGACCCATCAATTTGCCCGTCTTCGGGTTACTCGAGATCTGTTTCTTGACTTTTGTGTGAATGAAATACTTTAAGTTCTGGACGCCTCGAGTTGTTATTGGGTCACTTAAGAGCGTGTTGTTAATACAGAGCCTGGCATGCTTGACGATCAAACGGAAAGAAAAAACAGAATTAAAATACTAAACTAAGGATCATATTCTTTCAAGATCTATGTCATCTGATAAAATAATACCCTAACTATTAGTATAGAGTTTATTATACCTAATAGGTCCTTTTACTACTATAAGAGAAAGTTTTCGAAGGGGATTTCTGGGTTCTGCTTTACCCTGAGTGCGCTTGAAAATAACTACAAGAATATTCTTTAGGATTTGTATTACTACTGTGATAATGTTTATCACTCATCTCTACGGACTTTCTCGTGAAACGCTGAATCAACTTTTGAAGAATGTTCAAATGACAAGATGGAGGTAGCTAAGAAGCCATCCATTTATACAATCTGATAAGAATTTGAGAACGACCTGCTCTCCCTTCACTTCCTTGATACCGATTGGTCGGTAAGATTCTAACTAGGGTTTGCAATCCTTTTAACATGCAGTGCACTGAAACAATGGACAGAAAGTGGTATCTGTTGAAAAAGGTGAGCCTGTTATATATAAATCGTTATTTATATATTCAGGACTCAACACATATTAAGGAATCAGGCCATCTCGTTTGTGTTCTACGACAGCATCGCAGAAAAGTTGGAAGCCAGTTGGAATTCAATTATTCATTAACATAGGAAGTATCAATATCTAGGAAACATCAGATCTCGTCTCAGATCTCGCACTCTTGAGATCCATATCTTTCATATGCACCAGATACGTCTCATCATTATCACCATATTCCACCTCATATGTCCGATGACATGTAATGCCGGTAGGGTCAACCCGTCGGTGTGATCTATCCGCCTGAGATGTGGCGTTCGTCCCTAGAGGTGCACTGCGATTATTTGTGTTTCCGGGAGTTTGCTTCTGACTTTTGCTTCCGTAGTTGTAGTAGCGCCGTGATGTGCCGAGCATCTTGGGGAATAAACGGACGAGAAGGATTCGAAGGGATGGCATGCAGGCGCATATGATTCCGACATTTCCTTCGATGGTGGACCATTTTGACACGGCGAGATACTCCCATGTGGCGTTGATGGTCTTTGTGCCTGCTTGGACTGTGGCGTGGAGGCGGAGGATGCTCATGATGGTGACGCTTTGGATAGGTTAGTGAGAGATGCTGCATTGGCTGAGGTTGTACTTACAAGATACCGACGCTGAACATCATGCCAACACCGACCTTCTTCCTCCAGTCCAAGTTCAATGCCTTGAGTTGAGATAACGGAATAGCCAGGATCCAAAAGTCGAGAGCAATGTTGATAGCAGCGTTGGACCAGGTAACCGCGTTGATATCCGCGCAGCGTCCTTCATGCTGACCGTCCCACTTCATCCAAAAGTAGTTAATCGGCTGACACTGAAAGATGGTAACAAAGATGAACACCAGACCGAAGACACATGTGAATGCAACCGTTCCCCAGAGAAGTCTGCGCACGTTCTGTGTCGGAAAGATACGAAGGTAGAAGAATAGCAACGACAGCTTAAGAAACGTCTGCAGTGCAAAGTATAGAATGGCCATTGTGAAGAAGAACATTCCGAACTGAGAGATCTGGTCGGGCGTCACGGTCCAGATATCACGGCCCATTCCGTTGGGCGCCAGGCCCCGCGAGTTGATGACGATGGAAGGAATAGCGACGGACATGGTGAGGCCGATGAAGAGATCGTCAAGACCAAGAGGGAGCTTCCAGTAGATCTTTGTGGCGAAGCGTTGGATGATGAAAACGCCTGTTATGATTGCCATGACCTCGTTTAACACGACGAACTCGGGCGAACTGTCTCGGATAGGAGCGCCGCATGCTGTCATTGTAGCATTTTTGGTGCCTATGATCGTAAGTCAATGCATCATGACAATACCATGGTGGACATACCCAAAGCTTCCGGGATGGTACATGAAAGACTGACACAGCCCTCGATATCATGTTGTAGTGCTGTGTTGGTGCACATGCATTTTTGATCGGTGATTTCACATGTCGAGCTCTCAACGGCCGTCACGAAACATTTTAACTACTCCAATTAGTCACGACCAGTGACAAAAGACAAGAAATACTTACAGCGCACTTGGGCAAAGCAGATAACGCAGAAGAAGAAGCATCTTGAGCAGAAAAAGCAAAAGGAAGAGCCGCAAGGCAAGCAAAGAAAGCCCCACGCACGATCCTCATCGTGGAAGACGGGATGAGAAGTCAAAAGTGTACAGATATGGGGAACCTCCTTTGCACATGCGAGTGGGAGGGGGGACTGTGTACTGATATGTACCGTGTTGCAGGGCTCGATAGATCGTCTGCAAGGAGTTTCCACCCAATTGATGTCACTGCCCGAGGTTAAAGCCGCGTGGGTTAAACTGGATTCAGAGAGACATGTGGCTCCTGTTTCGCGATCAGACCCGCACAGACTGCATCTGATTCAGCTTGCTGGAACACTTTGAGTCAGGGTTGACAGGTTTGTGTAATAAGTTTAAGTCAAGTCAAGTCGGATCAGCCAAGCCAAGCCAAGCCAAGTAACTAGTTCAGCGGAGGGAAACATCCAAACGAAACGGAAATGAACGAACTAATAAAGCAGTCTGCCGATGAACTTGTTATATCTCGCTGGTTAAGGTGCGGTGGAACCGACTTGCTATTGGAGACAAAAGATCCATTACTTGGGCGTGATATTGAAAGGGTGTTGTACGGTGGCGACGGCGACGGCAAAGGCGTTTTGCTATGGTGGGTTGAGTGAAACGCGAAACGGTCGTTGATGGTCAAAACTTCAAACCGGCACTTCAGCTCGACGATCTGCTCCCTATTCTGAACCAACGCATTGGTTGTTCTACGTCTTTGACACTTTTGTACCTTGCTTTGTTGGTCAAAGCAAAAATGAAGATCATGGCTCGATCGACATCGATTAACATCCAGATTCCCGAATCCTCCGAACGGGGCCTGTAGATCACCACGAGAGGAACTCTTCAGAGCCACAAAAAAGATATTCTCGATGGAGAAAGTCTATAAATCCCTGCGCACGGCCACTAGACCCATTTGGTGATGTATATCCGCTCGGGTCCGGTCAGGGTTCGGATTGCCAAGAAGACGCAGAGTCATGTTTTTTTTTAGGAAAGTGACTCGCAGCTGTTCTATTCTAGAAAACTCAACGTCCCTGAGTCACCGTCGCGGGAACCCTACAGTGTCATTCTCCAGGGGAGGGGACTAGATTTTACGGGGTCTGTGTGACAGTGGGGAAAAACGTAAACGTCAAACGACCCCTGAGACTAGAGCCGAGCTAAACGATCTTGGCTTCAGTGGCATCGGACCTTTTTCCAAGCAAAGATTGGTGAATGTCAGTGGCGAGTGTCGGTTACCATGTGGTGTTTCGGCATGAGCCGTGTTGGGAGAGTATACCGGTTGGGGGCGCTGCTATTATATGCCAAGCATGCATATGCATGGGAAGTGACTGCGTTGCCGGCTGCGCCTTGGTGGCTGAAACTCCCCTGCATGAATAACTGCAGCAGATTTATCGTCCGTTCAAGTGCCAGGTTAGTGCAAGCGGGGAACGATTTGATGGAGATTCTAAGTGGCTAATGTGGATGTTTTGCTTTGACTTTTCAATTGCCGGTATCCGTACTCGACACGTAATAGCATATCGATCTGCTTAATAAAGTCCCTCTTCATCCGTCAATTCCCATCTCCAAGACACGGTTTCTTTCCGTTACTATGCATATCATTGGCGACGCTACACGTGGCTATCTGGGTTCCTCGTCCTGCCATGACGGGATGGTTCCGACCGGACGAACAGGGGGTCTTTACCTCTTTTGTGTTTAATCTCCGACGCTTTAACTGTCTTTCCCTCGGGTAACTCGGTTATCACAGACGATATATCCCCTCCCCTGTGACCTTACTGCACATCCCCCAGTCCCCCAGAGGGACCTGCCAAGAAAGGGAAGTCACCGAGGAGTGAGCATCAAGGTTAATGATAACCAACAGCGGTTTCCAAAGCCTGCTAGTGCTCCCCGGAGCCTTGAAGGATCTAGAGCCTGCCTGGGATACCAAAATAGGAGACGATACAAGGCTGTGAATTTTGTAAATAAATACCATAATTATCCCCCTCTAGAAATGCTACTTCAGCCACTTCAGCCTATTCCGCACAGCCAAGACAAATCGCCCAATATGAAGTCCGTCCTTTCCTTGGCGCTTCTGCCTTTAGCACTCTTTACCGGTAGCTCCAGCGCCGCCAGCGCTAACTGTCGTTGTCTGCCCACTGACAAGTGCTGGCCGGCCGATAGTGTGTGGGCCAAGTTCAACAGCACCGTCAATGGCGCTCTCATCAAGACGGTGCCCCTTGGTTCGCCCTGCCATGACCCCAACTACGATGAGGTGGCTTGCGCCGCTGTGAAGGATTCGTGGAAGTGGCCCTTGACACAGTACGTTAAAGCCTTCTAGCGAAAATGCCCCCGAAATTAACGGTCAATAGTATCGAGACTTCGTCTTCGGTTATGCAGAACTGGTTCGCCAATCAGAGCTGTGACCCCTTTGTGACACAGTCCAAGACTTGCACTCTTGGAAACTATGTCAGCTACGCTGTTAAGGTTTCCAACGCCCGTGATGTGGCTGCCGCTATTCAGTTCGCAAACTACTACAACATTAGGCTAGTCGTCCGCAACACAGCCCATGAGTACGTTCTCACGCCACCAATTTAAATAAAATAACCTTATTAACTTTATTCTTTAGCTACTTTGGTCGTTCTACCGGTGCTGGTGGCCTCGCTATCTGGACTCATCATCTCAAGAGCACTGAGGTCGTTCAATGGTCTGACAAGCTATACACTGGCCCTGCCTTCAAGCTTGGCGCTGGTATCCAGGGTGCTGATTCTGTTGAGTTCGCAAGTGCTAATGGCCTCACCAGTGTTCCTGGCGAGTGTCCCACTGTTGGCCTTGCTGGTTTCACTCTTGGTGGTGGCCACTCTCCTCTCAGCTCTAGCTTCGGCCTCGGCGCTGATAACACCCTCGAGTTCGAGGTTGTCACTGCTGCTGGTCGTATTGTCCGTGCCTCTGCCACTGAAAACAGTGATCTTTACTGGGCTCTAAGCGGCGGTGGTGGCGCCAGCTTTGGTGTTGTGACTTCCATGACTGTTCGAGCTCACAAGACCACTACCATCGGTGGTTCTAAACTCACACTTGTTGCTGGTGCAGATAAGGATGCATTCTACGCTGCTGTCGTCAAGTTCCACGAGCTTATGCCCGCCATGATCGACCACGGTGCCACTGTCACTTATGTCCTCACTGGCGCTTATTTCGCCATCTCGCCTGTTACCATTGCCAACTCAACTGGAGACTTTGTCCGTGATACCATCCTCGCTCCTTTCACCGACTACCTCTCCAAGGCTGGTCTGACACCCACTGTCTCTTACACCACCTTGAGCTTCCGTGATCACTACGAGACCTACAACGGCCCTCTGCCCGGTGGTCACCTCGAGGCCTCTCAGTTCCAGTTTGGTGGCCGTCTCATTCCCCGATCAGTCGTCGAGAACGAAAACGCCGCTTTCAACAAGGTCCTACGAAACTTTGCCACTGCTGGAGTCATGGTTGCTGGCAGCGGTGGCAAGTTCGAGAGCTACCCTGGTGTTTCCAACGGTGTTCCCCCCGCGTGGCGCAAGGCCATCATGTCGCTGCAGTTCGGCACCCTTTGGGATGCTTCTCGATGGGATGACATGATTGCTGATCAGAAGAAGATCACTGAGGTGTATATGCCCCAGCTGATCGCTGTTACTCCTGGAAGCGGCACCTACATGAACGAGGCCGACTTTAACGAGCCTAACTGGAAGGAGGTATTCTATGGCCCTAACTGGACCCGCCTTCTGTCTATTAAGAAGAAGTGGGACCCCAAGTCTTTCTTCTACAACTTCAAGGGTGTTGGAAGTGAGGCTTGGACTGTAGCTAATGATGGTCGTATGTGCAGGGCTTAAGCTTTGCAGCAATGTTCACTGTACATATTAGATGTGGGACTTATAACATAGACTTTTAAGCACTAATACATAGCATAACAGGGGGAGTCAATATTTAGAAGGGTATATATCATTAGATATCATTAAATTATTAGTTCAAACTACACACCCCGCTCATATATTCGGCGTGACATCGGACTGTATAGAATACCTCACCTGAACTACTACGTCGTAGATGATTAGAGCCCAGAAGTAGAAGTATATCACCTAGTAACTAGAATATCAACAGTTGGTCTCCAGCATGACCAACGAGTCATCATGCATTTGCAGACCTCAGCTCAGTCTTTCAGAAATCTAAGATGTTCCCAAGATATGACACCAAATGGCTTTCATCCCTTCCAATGTAAGCTCAAGAACCAGACAATTGTAGCAAAAAAGGCTGGGTTGAAAACAAGAAGGGATTGTGCCTGAACCATTGAGACAATATTGTTCCTCAAATGTTTGAGTTTCGAAATCTTACACAGCAGAAGCGATGGACAAGTCATATGAATGATAGAAGAATATCTATTGAATGTTGAAGATGGAATATGTATCTCGAAAGGAATGAAGAAAATATAAAAGCAAATGCAAAATCCCAAGTCCCTATTCTAACCCCTAACCGAACATCTCCTCTTCGCCAATTTGAATCCTAAATCATAAAAACGAAAGTAACCATCTATATCAGACCCATAGCCGCTCCAGTTTAGAAGCCACCGTTGGGGTTGGGGTTAGGCTTGATCTGTCCACCCTGCTGAACAGGAGGAATGACCGACTTCTCAGTCTCAGCAGCAAGCTCCTTGTGTCGACGCAGGCTGAAGTCCTGGTTATCAAAGTTCTGGTTGATAACACCAACCATGCCATTCTGGCAATGGTTACCGTTCTGCTGAGGGCAGTAGTACCAGATAGGCTTGGAGTCATCCTCCACAACGATCTGGAAAACATCAGGTGCCTGGCCCTCCTGAGTGGCGAAGTTGAAGCCGGCGAAGAAACCGGTGCCGTCGGCGAGGGGCTCGCAGGGCTCGCCGAAGCTGGACTGTGCGATGGAGTGGTTCTTGGGGAGGAAGTGCCACTCGACTACATCACCGACTTCGGCGACGACGTTGTCGGGGTCGAAGCGGAGACCGCCTAGGCCGGCGTTGACCGAGTGGGTTACTCCGGTGAGGGTGACGGTCTTGTCTGCATAGTCGCGGGTGGTCTTTGTGGCGGGAGCCGCGGAGACAGTGGCGGCGAGGAGAAGAGAAGCGGAGAAGATCTTGGAGAGCATTTTGATAGTTTTTGTTGAGTGATAAATTGAGAGTAGAAGTTGAGAATTGGAAGTTATAGAATTGAGAGTGTGAAGTTGGTTGGTTGCTTGTGTCGCAGTGGTTGTTGTGATTGTGATGATGAGAATATTGCCAATTGAGCGGACATCTCATCCATTATATACACATTTCAACTCATCGTCAAATCTATTTCAAATTCTTCAAAGTCATCATCGGAGTCTCACTCAACCGACTTGTCTCTCCTCTGTGCCACCGCCTCCGCTGGGAATAGCAACCAGCTGTCCAACTCAGCCAGCTTGGGATCCCCGGAGCAGCTCCCCTCCGAGACCTGTCAAGCCAAACTTAGCTCTACCCCCATTGGCCCAAATTTGTTTTTAGCAGGGCTGAGGAAGCTGACTGTTTCTCGGCATTTAGTGAGCTGTAAGCGTGGTTTACACTAGCCCCCAAAGACTGCTGCTGCGCCTCAACGTGCGAGGAAACTCAGATTCTTATTTTTATCTGAGTAAGAGGATTATTATTGGCCGTGGCTTTGTAAGTGCATTTTTGGCGGGCTGCTTATGTTACAACGCTTGGAAGCTACTAGACGTGTTTGTGCTATGTTAAGCTGGGGAAGCTGACTTGCATGGAAATGGCTGTATCGTCGATCCTCCCAATGCCATGGATTTCTTAATATAAGGATTAAGATTCAAGTGAGACTAATTGAAAAGCCGTCGGCCACTTCAAATCTGATGCTTTGAGGCGCAAAGTCATCAGGATTTCTTAGGTGCGTCGGGGATAATAATCTCACTCAGCGGCAACCTTGGCTTCTAGGACGAAGTACAATAGCCACCTCCAATTTGTAAGATTCTCTGAGCGGCGTGTTTGTGTCAGTCAAGCTCTGAAGAAGCTCTTGTCTGCATAAGACGGGTGCTCGGGCACCGTCGCATGAAATTTACGGTTTCTGGCTAAGTGGCATGGCCCCCATATTATTAGCTCAAACCTTGAGAGAACACAAGATACACAAGCCAATAAGAACCTATCTCCGCAATACACAGCATGTTCATGGCAGTGACCAAAGTCCTTTCTCAGCAGAAAATGCAGTGTAAGAAAGGCGGGCTAGATGTGTCTGTCAGCAATTCTGCATGGATGCTACACTTGCAGCCCAACAGCTTGAAAATCTTAAATTGGCATGATACCAGAAGGCTCCTAATTACGTCTCTTGACGGATCAGTTAAATATAGCCATGTGCAAGGGTAGATGAGATGCAAGTGTCTTCTCAATTTTCACCTTCAACGCAGGCATAGCAATCAATGTCTGACCTGGCTTGATCATAGCTAACATGTTTACTAATTTTCGGTATATCGGGGATAACATTGATTGTCTATAGACTATGGTATTTGAACTTGGTCCTGGTGCTAAGTTTATTCCCACATAAGAATCTAGGCTGCCGGCACCAGGTTTAATAGAGCTGATGAGAATTTCGGAAAGGCTCATCCCAGCCTATCCTGCAAGCATTCCACACCCATGTTCTATTAATAACGCACTATAGCAAATGTCGGAATGGATAGCAGCAAAATACACATGCGCTCACCCAAGGAGACTCATCAGCGATTCACCGGATACCGACGCTGAGCCTCCGAACTGTTCAGTAGATATCTTTTCCACCCATGATGGCGGCTTGGGGGTTGGCAGGATGTTTCCTCCTTCTCGAAGGGCAGAAACTGGGATGATATAGGTACTATGAGATGATGAGCTCAGCGTTCTTTTGGCAAGGAGATGTTATTTCATACCGGTCAACCAGCTTGGTTATACTGAAAGCGCCTGCTGCGTCTTTGAATGTCTGCTCAGACCAGCTGACTGAGTCCCTGCACACCAGTCACGTAAGTCATGGGCATGAGAAAAGATATCACTGTTTCTGTACTTACATCTTGTTTACCACTATGATGAGCTTCTCTCGGGGTTTAAGTGCACCGCTAGTCAGTATACCTGATAGTTTCTCGGCAGATGAGCTCCAGCTAGATGAGTCGGAAGCATCGACGACCCAGAAAGCAACATCGGGTGCCTGGTTTTCTAGAGGGAAGTAGTCAGAATAGAGCAGAAAAGGGAAAGACGCTGGCGACATACTCTCAACAGTGACAGTTCCAGATGGTGCATGGAAGGATTGAGCCTGCCCTTTTCTTTCATAGAATGCCACAATTTTCTCAAACTGGTTGACCCCCTCACGTTCCAGCTCACCCAATTGCGGAAGTTCAAGCCCGCACTACTGGAAGTTAGCATCTCGTTGAAGCTTGATAACTATTGTACGGAGCGCCCACCTTGTAGATGAGGCTGCCTATAAGGGTTTTCTTGCCAGCCCCATCGTTGCCAAGAACACTGAGTGATTTTGCGCCCATGATGCTCTGCTCAGATACAATACGTCAGGTTGCGTGAAGCAGAATGATGATCGGGCGGGGTATGTAGAAAGGAAAAATTGCTTGCTGAGTCATGCACGTGACCATCTCAAGCATTTCGATTCATGATGCATTCTCGTCGGCTAATTGCATTTTCCTCAAACCCTATGTACCGTGCCGACACACAGCTGAAGATAGGCTGCATGGTTTAAGTGGATTAAATCTACTCTCCCAATAAACTTCAATCTAGTAACCCATAAAGTAGCTGCTTGGGTTCGGCCAGCTATGTAGAATAGTGTAGAAAGGAGGATCTAATGCACTTTTAGCCGTTGGTTGGCCTTTTCTTGACAGGGGTCTGCGGGGCGGCCCGTTTGCTTTCCCGCTGAAGAACTCGGGGCTTGTTGAGATCAGATCATCAACCATCACAGCGCTGAGAAGGCGACCCTAGCCAACATTCCCTTTTTTATATTGCTGTATTCTTTTATAAACAGATTTGAGCCTCTCCATTATCATGAAGCACGTTCAGCGCCTCAAGGCCCGTGTTCTTGGACGGTCGGAGTCGCCTAAGAGGCCTACGCTTGGGGACCCGGCCCCGCGTCCAGACGAGTCTCAAAGTACTGTACCGGAGCCGACAAAATCCCGCACATCAAAACTCGGCCTATCCATATTAGTGGATAGCAAACCAGATGAGTCTGGTATTATGAACTTTCCAGTTGATATTGTTGCGATTCATGGCCTTAATGGAGATGCAATCTCAACATGGCGTCACCAGCCTGATGGCACCATATGGCTTCGGGACCTTCTCCCTAACTTCCTACCTGGATGCCGGGTCTACACATATGGCTATCCTTCCAAGATATTCTCTCAGTCGTCAGAACGGGTTCAGGAGTATGCACTCAATCTTTTGGTTTCTTTAAGGGATATTCGTGAGGATTTGAACGCCGTATTTTCACCTGCCTCATTTATTCAAGTCTGGTCTGGTCTGACACTTTTGCCAGAGCAAACGATCTATCATCTTTGTGTGCCACAGCCTTGGAGGAATTGTCTTCAAGCAGGTGCGTATATTCACCAGGAGGCGAATTAGCGATTAACTCCAATTAGGCGCTTGTTACTGCTCACGAAAACGACAACCTCTATGGAGACGTACTAAAATCCATTGCAGGCGTGGTGTTTCTGGCTACTCCGCACAGAGGAAGCAATGCCGCAAACTTGGCTAGTATTTGTGGATCAATCGTCAATTCCTTTCGAGTTACTGCGTCTGCTGGAGTTGGCCCTAAAGCAGTCAGGACTGACTTACTCAAACATTTGATATACGACTCGGATGCTCTCCAGGACCTCAGTATGTCAGCACGCAACCGATTAGGTGGTATCCATGTAGTTTCGTTCTACGAAACTGAGCCAACAGCTCCGCTTTCAACCTTGGTGAGTAGGCTAGTCCTTGAGCTATGGTCTATATCCTCTCAGCAGTGATTCTCCACCCCTTAGTCAACCCAAGCTTACATGGGTGATAGGTCGTCAGTGCCGCATCTGCCACACTTGGAATTCCATATGAGGAAGTAATTCCTCTGCCCGAAGACCATAGAACCATTTGCCGTTTCCCCAGTGAGACAGAGAGCTACATGAAAATAGCTAGAGCACTTCGGAGGATCGCCTCCAAGTCCCCAAATATTAGCCCAACACTCAAGCGCGTCAGCACACACTCATCTAATATTGGTAAAAGCCACCACTGCTACTATCATTGACCAAATTTTGATCGTATTACAGTTCTCAGCGACTTGGAAAGAACCTGCATGACCCTCCTCAGTGATCATGACGCTGCGAAGGATGTGGAACTGCCCCCAAGACCTGTTCCAGGAACGTGCCAGTGGATTCGCGGTCACAATTTGTTCATCTCTTGGCTCGAAAAAAGCAGCAATGCTCTCCTTTGGCTGACAGGCCATCCAGGCTGCGGGAAAACAATGCTATCCTACTCATTGGCCCAATACTTCAACGATGCCCGTGCCAATCCTCGAAGTGTTCTTATCTATCTATGCCAGAACAAGAACAAGCAGACGGATGCGAGGGCGGTCCTCATTGGCCTTATCCTCCAGATCATTGATCGCCACCGCTCGTTGATTCGTTACGTTCGAACAGCGTTCGAGAAGCAAGGGTCCAGTATAGTCCAGTCCTTCGCCTCCCTCTGGCGCATCTTCCTCAGGATTACAATGGACCCAAAAGCCGGCCCCCTCTATGTCATTCTCGACGCGCTTGATGAGTGCGAGAAGGCATCCTGCCATCAGTTGCTCGTCTCAATATCTGATATGCTCACCGACTCTTCGCAACCAATGAAAGTTGGTAGCCAAGTCAAATTTCTCATCACAAGTCGACCGTTTCTTCACCAGTCATATGCCAACAGCCAGAAAGTCCTCCAATCTAAAATATCAATCGATGATGATCAAACCGGCTACACTGAGGATCTCCAGATTTTTATCCAAGAGCGAATCCATGAAATCTCCCTCAACAGGCAATTCTCAAGCGACATCAGGGACTTTTTATGTCAAGCGATAACATCTAAAGCAGACAGGACGTTTCTGTGGATCCACATGGTTCTCGCATCAATCGAGAAGAGTCTCCTTACCTCAAGGAAAGAGTTCCAGAAGATTCTCGCCAGCATTCCAGAAGGCCTGGCCGAGATATACCATCGTTATCTGGCCGCCGTTCCCCTGGATCATCAAGAGGACGCGTCAAAGTTGCTAAAGCTCCTCTTGGCGAGCTCCAGGCCTCTGTCTCTAGACGAGCTCAACATCGCATTCACGATTGACCCTGTGCACACTACCGCTGAGGAGATCATGCAAGATTCCCATAACTCAATTGCCCATACCGTTCAGGGTATACTGGGTTCTCTTGTAAGGGTCACCGGGCAACAAGTATCCTTGGTTCACCAGTCAGTGAAAGAATTTCTCCTTGAGCAAGATACTGCCAGGCTCGACAGTTCTCCTGCAATACGCATGGTTAACGCACAAGGATCCGCTCTGCAGCTGGCGACTGTATGTATCCAATACTTACTCCTTGATGATTTCCAAGTCAACTTCTTTCCCACAAATGAATCGCCTACTGCAACCATTGCAGAAGTACCAGACTTCTTTGGCGACTTACCTCTCGGCGACTTTGAAGGCGACTTCTGGGACCAGGAGGATCACGATCTCGACTCCGATGCGTTGTTTCGTGACCCAGATGCACTGCACCCTGATATCTGCGATTCATTGGTTTCGGAGTATCCTTTCTACACGTATGCCTCGTTGAATTGGGCCGAGCACTTCGCTATTTGCGAGGAAGATGCGCCAGACGACCTCAAAGTTGCCGCCAAATCCCTCCTGAATAATAACACGGCAAACTGTCGTAACTGGCTAAGCTTCTATCGTATAAGGGCTGTGACACCTATGGATGACAATCTCTTCGATCAGGATCCCATCGTCCTAGCATCACAGTTTAACTTATATACTGCGCTAAGTAATCTGCTTCTTGACTATGAGCCTTCTCAAACCATAAAAAACCAAAGTCTTTACTGGGCCTCTCGACTTGGTCATGATCGCATCGTTACTGCTCTTCTCCAGTCTGGCGCGGAACCTGATACGAGGCAACTGGAGGGACAGACAGCACTTACAGTTGCATCCGAGCACGGCAGTCGATCCTGTGTCACAGTCTTGCTTGGAGACAGTCGAACCAATATAAATGCTCCCGGAAGAAACGGGAGGAATGCACTCTCGTTTGCATGCGGGGGCGGCCACGATGATATCGTTAAAGAATTGCTCAACGATAAAGCTTGCAAACCTGACGACCCGGATAACACAGGAGCAACCCCTCTCTTCTGGGCCGTAGGTGGAGGACATCACTCAATCATTTCGACTCTAGCAAGGCTTCCCAGCGTTAATATCAATCATCAGGACAAGGCAGGACGCACGGCCGTTTCGTGGGCCTCTGGGGACGGCATGGCCGACACCCTTATAAGACTGCTGAAACTGCCTCGCATTAATGTCAATGCCAAAGACAATAAAGGTAGATCTCCCCTTTCGTGGGCTGCAGGTAATGGCTGTACCGATGCAGTTGATGTACTCCTCGCGCATCCAAAAGTTGACAAGGCGAGCATTGATAACGACAGAAGAAATGCGATATCATGGGCTTGCGGGCGTGGACACTGCGATGTTCTTCTCAAACTCCTCCAAGCAGGTTGCCCAGGAGTCGATACTGAAGATATCGATCATTGGACACCTCTTGCGTGGGCTATCCAGACTGACTCACCCGACACAGTCCAGGCTCTTGTCAGTGACCAAAAAGTTCAACTCGAACGGCGTGATGGTGGTGGGCGGACTGCATTGTCGTGGGCTATCGAGTATGGACACGCAGAAGTTGTCAAGGTGCTTCTGCGAGCTGGTGCTGATCTTAAGGCAACAAATATCAGGGGCAAAACTCCAGTGGAGATCGCTAAAGGATTTAGGAGGTATGATCTGGTAAGCGAGCTTGAGGCGTATGGAGCATAGTGCCATAGGAAACAGTATAACGGGGTCATGTATAGCTTGATATCGATCTCAATAGTCATTTCTTAGAGCCTAAACATAGGTCAGCCAACATACGCTCTCTTACCCTCTCTAATCCGTATCACGTCAAACAGACAATATATACGGAATGAGCTTCTCTTTCTGTCACATACGACCAAAGCTCGTAGAGAATACGGGGTCCCGTCCGCTCCCCCATCGTCAAGCTCCGAAGCGCTGGATTAGTAGTTGGGTCGGTGACGACCAGCGAATCCCCAGTGTTGTATGTTTTTTGGTGTTGAGGCTAATTTTTGCTAGTCTAGATAATACCCTTGTTGCGTCCTTTTTGCATTGGCGTGTAAGTCGAGTGAACTAGAAATAACAATACGGATAAAACAAGGTTCTATAAATAAGTTGAATTCGAATCCTATTCTAATTTTAACCTGTCAAGAGACACTGTAGAATCCTTCGGCTGTTATGTTTCCGAAATCCATTGGCATGGGTCATCCTGGTACATAGTCAGAGCCGTGTCCGTTCCCAGTTCTGCAGCTGCGGACGCCGCCGCTTACTGAGCTATCCCGTCAATAGTAATCCTATGTGCACTTGCATCTCTAAGCCTCTGTAATCTGGAATGCTGATGGTTTCAATTGTCCTGTCCCTTTTAGAGAACCATATAGATCCACACACAAAGATGACCAGTTTTCAGCGTGTACTCTCTCTCATATGCGATTAAGTGACATTCAAACCTTAAATACTCCCATACCTCAACTAATTTATTAACTAGACACAATAAACACCAACAATGGCAACCAAATATTATCCAAACTGCGCTTTGATATCTTACGCCCTAACACGGATAGCGCGAACAATCGTCGGCCTATCAGGCACGCGATTGAGCTCCTCTCGGGAAATGTTAAACATGGGCATGTTTCTTTCGAATCTAGCACGCATGAAGAGAACTTCCGGTGCGGACGGTGCTAGACCAGTATTTCCAAGGCTACGAAGCCCTCGCTGGCGTCTTTGAGCACGTGTGATTGCTTCGCCAGTTCTTTCTAGAGGGAACACAAATTCTGATAATCGTTAGCTATGTAAGTGGACGTAACTTTACAGTAACTTACGTCTAGGGCTCTCGACAAATCTCAGAATAGCTCTGGGGTCGATTTTCCAAGCGACCTCTCTGGAATCCAAGACGTGCAGCACACCAGTCTTATACCATTAGCTACTATCTCAACTCAAGGATCCTTCATATCTTACCTGGGAATTGTCGTCACGACCGTCGTGATAGAACTCCAAGGAACCCCCAAAGAGTATGTTCTCTACCCATCGACCAGACTCCCCATAGAACTCATCGTTGATGTCCGCGTCGTCATCTGCAGGTGACTGACGGCCTCCGTAGTCCAAATGGGTGATACTAGGCGGCGTGGCGAGTTCGCCGTGTCTTCCATTCTGACTGATGTATCCGACAAAGGCATGGCATAGCTCATGTGCAGTGGCAGTCGCAAACATGAATTGAAAGTTCTTGTGTCTCAGAAGCATCTTTCTGCGCAAGGCCTTTCCTTCAGGTGTATCGCGACCCCTTCCTGGTTCATCGACAGCCCTTGAAGCTCTGACCATATCAGTTACGCGCTGGTAGCATGAGAAATTAGTATAGAGAAACATGGAGGGCAGGGCGGTAGATGGACTCACGCAGTGATTGTACTGAATAACAAGAGCGTCTTTTGGTCTATAGTTGAGCAGATCGCCGTTCCATATCCCTTGAACTCGTCTGGCGGAGGCGAGAACGTCTGGAGACCCTAGAGTTCTGACACCAACAGTTGGAAAGTCGCTGCGAATGGCTGAGAGGAAGTGGTTGACGTAGGCTTCCATTTGTTTGGAACCGCCACGGAAACAGGGCTCGTTCTGAGCCCTCCATTCCTGGATCAAACGAGAGCCGAGTCTCATGAGAGCTGATTTTCCTGGTGGCGTTTCTAGAATCTCAATTCCGATGTTCATGGCGGATGCCAGCTAGATCGGCTCTCAGCATCCCTCCGAGGCTTAGAACTATTGGGACGGCTAGAGGATTCAACTCACGTCTGTAAATGCCCAGGAGTTCCCGTGCAGTGGGATGAATGAAGCTTGTCCTCTTCGTTCTTGTTCCGGGTCAATTTGAGATAAGCACAGTCTGTGCAGACCATTAGCGGATCTATACAGTGGCCTGTATGGTTCTGCCATGTTGATTTATGCCAAAGAACGATTGAAGATAGTAAAGAGTGGTAAGATCTCGAGCGGTAATGTGAGGAAGCTTGTTAGTTATTTGGATTTACGAAGAGCATCGTAAGGACAACATGACTGATTTATAGAGAATCACAAGATCTTGACCTATTTCTAACAATAGATATCCTGAAGTTTGAGGTGCAGTGAAGGATAGAACCAACAAGATACGCGTAATCTCAAGACCTCTTTAACCGACCTCACTGTCCGAGAGCGTAGTCTTTTCCAACGTTCCAACTATCTTTCCGAATGGTAGCCAATATGTCTTCAGTGTTCCAAGCGCCCAAGTAAGTATGTTGGTGATGTCGTTCATCTTGGCGCATATGGCCCTGAAACGGTTGACCACCTTCAGCCTCGCCTGATTAAGATTTAGTATTGATCAGCCCAGTATCCATCTATTTTGCCGCATTCTAAAGCAGACCAGCTCGTCGGGTTTGCAGTAGCGCGCGCTAATACAATTCACATGATATTTTCACAATTGCCGGTCGCTTACAGCGTTGCAGCCGTAAACTCTTTTCTCTAAAACACTTGCACGAATCGTTTAGCCGCCCGTCGAGTTTCAGGCAAAGAATTGCTTGGATAACTGGGTGCATCATCCAATCGGGCACCATTTTTGTTCTGCAACAAACCCCACCTTTTCCATGTGACTTCATAAGCGCCTTTATACTACCAACCCGCAGCAGCCCGGCAATTGATATCTCTTCCAACATCGGAACACCTTCCAGCAAAAATACTGTCGAGCACAATATCATAATGAATCTCCATGTTACTCCAACCCAGGAGACTCCGCAATCTCTTGATATTCTTGACGAGAGCCACCGAGATGCCCTGGACAGAGCCGTGAGAAATGTTTTAGGGTCAGAAGCGGCTGAGCTTACCTATGCTCAAATCCTTGACGGCCTGCCTACTGAAAAGTCCGTAACGGACAGTTATCCGTATTTTGGAGATCATCCAGTCTATGCTATCAATCACACCGACGTTTGCCCAGGCTATATCGAGAAAGCTCGCGACTTTAGAGCTCAATTTGATCTGTCTCGGCTACAATTCGACCCCAAGGTAAAACTCACATTACGCACTTTTTAAATGCAATTGACTAACTGAATCTAATTTTAGACTCTTACGAAATTCCAAGAGACAGGTACCGGATCTGACGAGTATAACCTTCGTCTCATAGAACTGGTTGTTGTGGCTTGCCATCAAATCGGTGCTTATCTCTTTGAACTCGACGATGGAGAACATAAACATGAAATCTATCAAGACTGGAGAAATAAAGTCTTAGAAGAAAGGAGGAATGGCGTGGAATCCCGGAGGTATTATGTGCCCTCGCCGATAGCATTTTCTCATCGGTCCTATCGATCATACGAGCAGTATCCCAGAGGATTCGCCGATGTCGCTGGGTACTGGGCTGAATCCAAGATCTTCGGTGGTGTTGTCGTGTTTGACCGTGGTGAAAGTGAGACAGAGGTATGCTTTTCCCTCCCTTGCAGTTCTTTATACCACGAGCGATGCACGCTGACCAAGTCCTTTTAGTGCAAGTCAATGTGGATTCATGGAGATCTAGTCAAAGGCCCCAAGACTCTCTACCCGCCAACAAAAGAGCAATTCAGCTCGCTGATAACGTTTCTCTCTTCTCCGTTTGACGAACACTCGACAGGTCCATTTCCAATCCACGGAACACGGATAAACAGGCCGCGATGGCACGCATATCATGCTTTTGCCTATCATCATATCTTTCGAGATAGATATGAGAGGAAACTCCCAGCAAACCCACCGCAGTCTAGATGTGTGGAAAATGGAATAGACTGGCCGGAATTTGAAGATCAACGTATTCTGATGTTGGAAAATGCGAGAACCCCTGAAGGCGAGCCTTACCACAGCGAGGAAGAAATTTCTGCGGCCAAAGAGGGAATACGTAATATCACACCTTCGTCTCCGCTATGGTCAACATTTGGCACTTCAAACACAATCTAGTGGCTGTTTTCAGCTTTTGTATTGTTATCGCCACTCAGGGTGTGGAGTAGGCCAGCTTTCCTGTAGCTTACTGCTTCGAACGAGAGGCCACGGCATGACCTTATGCAACTGGCTTGCTCAAACATCTCTAGGAATAGGTGTGCCCAATCATGAGTCCAAGAAGAGGTGTGATAGAGTTTTCCATTTAGTCTCGAGAGAGGCGGCGTTTTAAAACATTAGCTAACTTCCTGTTAACAAGGGTGGTGAGAAAGTCGTGTTTACTGGATCAGACCATCCCTGTTAACTCTACCACGAAACCTCCTGATTCAATTTTACATGCTGGACAAAATTTCCTAATTTTTCTTTATCCTTGCTCTGTATGAACCCACGGCTTTGGCTTTTAGTATTCTTGTTTGTTTCCAAGGCCTTAAAGTTCAGCTTGCTATTCCCTTCAGGATTCAAAAGAGTAACATGGTCTCCACGATGCAAGTGCAATGAATAATATAGTTCGTTAAAACCACGAAAGAGAGAGGCAACATAATCTTGCATAGGTATGCCAAGTCAGTGATATGCTAACATATCATCTCTCGGGTCTTTTGTCCCTCCATCTTCGCCACGTCCACCATACATGTCTTCCCATTCATGATCCAGGATAGCACACGCACCAGAATTAGCCAACCTGTCACAATCCCACATTACATATCCCCATTGATGAAATGACTCTGGTATGAAACAGCCATAGAGGTTGCTATATGTCTCCTTCCAAATAGTCACCCATGCCAGTGGAGGTGAGTCCTCCTTGTCGACGCTGAAGCTCATCTTCTCTCGATCATCTTGAACTTTGTCGCGATCAGAATATAGATGTTCGCGCCTTCTTTCTTGGAGATAGGGATCTGTGGTTTCATAGAGCCAATCACCGACTCTTGAAACTATCTCGCTTGATATCACCTCGACGAGTTTCGAATGATCCTGAAGTTTGAATATGATAGATAGGACAGGCAACCCCAATGAGACCATGCCGGTTCTATACCAATCTGCAGATACTCAAAGAAAGTTAGTATCACGCTTCCAAATAGGAATTTGGAGCTATGCAATTCTTACTGTCATTATCAAGGCGGAACGCACCAGTTGGTGTATGCGGGCCTGTTCGTTCAGCGTCGAATGATGGGTTATCCGGATGTAAGTCCCATTGGACTTCTTCAAATACACTGTGGTACTTGGCGTCCACAAAAGCGTTAATGCACATAATTTCCTCAATCTCCCAAGGCTCGTATTCGTTGAGAAACAGGCCAAGTCTGTCTTCTTCATCAATAATATCTACTCCACGACTATGACTGGCTTCACGCACTTGCCCGAAGAGGTTGCAAAAGATTTGAAAGCGGTACAAGCCGCGGATGATGCGCCGTTGCTCTGTTCTACTGAGTTGATCTGGTATAGACAGGCCTTCGAATGTAGTGCGGGTCCAAGTGGTGTACCGCTGTAGCAAGGTGAGGACGATAGAGGAGTGAAAAGACGCAATGCAGATAATATCATCTTCAGCCGGTTTTTCAGGCGGTGTCTTGATGGCCATTGAGCGCTGTAGCTTATAATCCTCGATGAATTGAACAATGTTTTCGCGAGTTCGTTTCAACCGAAATTCGGTCATGTTGCATAGATTGGCGGTGTAAGCATCAATGATAACCTGTCCCATTTCCATTTGCAAACAATGCCATAGCCAAAATGCTCGGTCAAGTCGATACTGTTCATGAAACGTAGGTGACGCATGTACCACCGCGCTAAGGTCTGCGATAGTATCTACCGCGAGCAGTATCTCGTTCCGAATCTCAAAGGGTAGTTGTTCGAGCTTGGAAAGGCAGAAATTCTCAGATGGGACTGAGACAGTAGGCATGGGGGTAGGTAGTTCATGCTTCGGTTTTGGACGTCTCTTCGATAACAATCTCTTCAATTTCTGCATTTCTAGGGACGCTGTCAGAGATATAGGGCAGCTTAGGGAAATGACAGCCGGTAAGCTTGTTTACCGAAGTACTGGAAGCTTGTCCGCTGAATCTGTTTTAGTGTGCTGGGTGCGTATCACTTATGTCCGAGTGAAGCCTCTTCTCAGATGGTGCATCTTTTGACAGATCTTTATTCGGTCTTGGTTGAGTGTGAGGAGGTTGAGGTAAGATGTTAACGAAGATAAACTGCTTGTCAGCAGCGTGGCGTGAGCGGAATTTGGTGAGTCATTTACCTCCTTATGGAATCCTGAAATACAATGCTACTGTTATTGCATCAGCTTTAGGTTTTATTTTTGGTAAATGTCTTGGAAACCCCTGAGGTCGTTGATAATCAGATATCGCAGCAATTTACCGTCTATTGCGCAAGGCAGACTGGCAGGGCTGAGCATACATAGAGTTTCCGAGCAAATGTGCAAAAACATCACTAAGCTCAACTGCAAATAACAAATCCCCATTGTACAGCCTCGTTCGTGAATCTTACCCTTGTAATTTCCATCCAGTCACATCAATTATCCCATTATGCAGGCGGGGTCATGTTTTGTTGGCCCAATATGGCTGGAAGTTCGCAGCCTGATTTCAAGCTGACCTGCTATTTTACTCTTACCATCGTTTTAATTCTATTGTATATGCCAAAATGGATCCCATTACCGCTTTCCAGGTCGCTGGCACAGTCATTACGTTCGTCGAATTCGGACGCAGTCTTCTTACCGAAGCCCACGAAGTTTACAAATCTCCATCGGGAACAACTTCCAAGATCGTTCAGCTGGGTAGTATCGCAAATGACCTTGCAGCTGCTGGAGACCAAGTGTCAGCATCTCTGGCAAAGACCACTTCCGCTTCTAGAACGACTTCTGATCAGACACTTTTGAGACTCTGTGGGCAGTGCACCAGTATCAAGGATGAGCTTCAGCAAGCTCTTGGTCGTCTCCAGGCTCGCGGCGAT
This sequence comes from Fusarium sp. NRRL 53497, assembly GCA_013184445.1. Taxonomy (NCBI): domain Eukaryota; kingdom Fungi; phylum Ascomycota; class Sordariomycetes; order Hypocreales; family Nectriaceae; genus Fusarium; species Fusarium sp. NRRL 53497. The sequence continues at coordinate 115,646 of JABCJZ010000280.1, read as the reverse complement.
ACCAAGTTCAATTATGCCATCAGCAGTGTCGCAACAGCCCTCGAGGCAATATGGTCCCAGAGCAAAATCAATGAGCTGGACCAACGCCTTCGACAAATTCAGTCAGAGATGACCATGGCGGTTCTTATATCACTCTGGTAAGTTGCCCGATACCGATAAGTTGAGTTCTATCCTAACTGGTTCAGGGAAGAGGAGAAAGTCCATGGAAAATCTCGACAGCAGTTCTTGAATGAACACATGGAGAAGATCGAAGCTACCGTCAACAGAACGGACGAGAAAGTCGACAAGTTGATACAAGACCTTATCCAGACTTCCACTGACAATAACGTCGAGGCATCCAACAAGCGAAGTATGCTATTCAGAGAACTGTGGAAAATGGATTGGAAACCAGAGCGCAACATGGTCACCGAAGATGAGGAGGTTGCAGGTCTGATCCAGCAAGATATTATCAACAGTTTGTGGTTCGCAGCAATTGAATCAAGGGACCGGTCAATTACTAAGACATATCAATCCACATACGAGTGGATATTCGATCCGAACTCAGAAACGAACTTCACAGACTGGTTAAGAGGCAACGAGAATCTTCTATACTGGATCACTGGAAAGGCAGGATCCGGTAAATCAACACTCATGAAGTACATTGTCCACCATCCATCGACTATGGTACATCTAGAGCATTGGGCCGAAGGGTCTTCTGTCTTGTTCGCCCGTTTTTACTTCTGGGAAGCGACTACACAGCGTCTCCAGCACTCTAGAGAAGGTCTTTTACGGACCTTACTGTGGCACTGTCTCAAATCCAGGCCAGATCTGATTGCCAACGTCACCCCTCGCCGTTGGGCTGCATACAATGCTCTAAGGGCTTGGGAAGGGTCTGCTCCCGAGTGGACTTGGGATGAATTGCAAGAGACATTTGAAAACTTGGCTTCACTTAACGGCTCATCCTTCAAGCTCGTCATGTTCGTGGATGGACTGGATGAGTTTAAAGGCAAGCCTGAGGCCCTAGTTGGTTGGATGAAAAAGGTTGTTACAGAATTCAACATCAAGACCTGCATTGGAAGCCGTCCTTGGACCGTTTTCTCAGACGCATTCAAGCAATACCCAAGTCTCACTATGCAATTCTTAACAAAGCCTGACATCGAAGCTTATGTTAATGGTCATTTGGAAATAAACCCTGCCTTCAAAGAATGGCAAGCCTTATATCTCGAAGGAGCGGAAGACCTACGGCGAGAGTTCTTGAAAAAAGCAGACGGAGTATTTCTTTGGGTTTACCTTGTAATACGAGAGCTTATGCCTGCATTGGCTAAAGGGAAGAGCTTGCATGAGCTTCATGCCATTCTCGAAGCTTTGCCTATGGACATCATAAAACTCTACACTAAGATATACGAAGGGCTTGATCCAGATGATACCGAAAAGGCTGCTCGTTATTTTACTTTACGCCTTTCGAGTCTAAGTCCATTCACTGCTGACGCTCTGTGGTCAATTGAAGAGAAAGCGGTGGCCACTTTGCAAACTAATAGTGGTTCCAATCCCGTGGATGATATACTCAAAAGACGACTGGATAGCTTCACACGTGGAATGTTGGAGCTTTCCGAGGAGCGCAATATTGAATTCCATCATAGAAGCGTCAGGGAGTGGCTTTCACTTGAAAGTGTCTCCCCATTGATAGTAGCGGGTCTCCCATTGGATTTTGACGCAAACCTCTCATTGCTAGGGGCTCACGTTGATAGCCTGAGTAAGAAGACCTCTTGGCATTGGGATTATTCGGGGTCTCATTTCAGCTATGACCTCTGGCTCGCCATCACCGCTGCGTTCCATTACGCGCTTGGGGTTGTTGAATCACCTCTTGCGACACCTGCACTTATCCTCCAGCTGGATGCCTTGAGGAAAGCATTAGATCATGGAGCAAGTATACTTGCCCAAAACGCAGTTCCTGGAGTCGCCGACTCCGAAGACCGCAAGCCACGATTCCTACCGTCCATCGCCTCTGCATTCTCAAGACGTCAGATTACTCGACAGGCAGCGCCAGAGCTTGAGCGAGGGGACCATTATGAGGTTGGCCATTGGTCCCTGACTCAAGGTAAATTCCGGGATAGCGCAGAAGATTGCTTTACTGGTTTGGTTGCTCAGTATGGCGTAGCCCCTTATGTGATGAATAAAGTCAATGAAAACAAAGACCTCATTAAGCAAATAGGAGATCGGAGATCCCTTCTCCACAACGCTTTGTTTGGCTTTGAGATATACAGTCGCAGTATCGGTCGCTTTGAAGATCACAGGACGTTTTGCCGTTTGAGATTAAAGTTGGTAGAGGCGTTATTGAATGCTGGAGCAGCCCCCAAAGGACATTTACATCTTCTAGACATCTATCCAGCTGGTCAGAAACCCAAAGATGTCAACTATATTGATGTGATACACAGTCTTCCTCAGAACGTACTGGATAAGGTTGGGCCAGATGAGTATTGGGACGAAGTGGTTCAGCTTCTGAAGAAGAACAGAAAAAGAAGGAATTTCAAGTTTTGGAAGGAAGAGAGTTAGATTTCGTCGACAGCTGATCATGTGTAATCTAAATCACTACACCCCAATTCTGTCCTTCGCTCAATATTTCTGGCCGAGAGCTTCTGCTCTATCCGAACGTGCCACGAAGCAACATAAAGAACTGCAATATGGATTCAGACACATATCATCAGTTTAGGGGTTTTGCGTCTTAGCAACGCGTTGTCCGCCACTCAAGGCTGATACCTAGCATGCCCGGGACGACCTTTGACCCGAGTATGCAGTAAAGCTGGAAATCCACCCGTCGTTATGTTAGTCTCTTTGGCGGATGCCTTTTTCTTCCTATATTACTGGGAACTTCATTCGGTCAATTCTAGTTGGTAAGCAAGTGGGGATTTACGTCAGGATCGCTCCTTTATCAGGTCTAGCATAATTCTAAGGCCCAGATATTCAGCAATCAAGGATCCATTCAACCCAGCAGCTCGTGTGATTGCAAAGATTAGGAATTCTCTTCCCCTTCTTAACTCCATTAACAGTGGGCCACAGTTACATCGTCAAAACATTGACGTCGCCATCAAGGACCAGGGTGTTTTAGTTGAGGATTAATCAACGCAAAAGGCACTATTTACGTTACGTCAACTCAATCCTGCGCCTGGCTTATGCTAACCCGTTGGATATACGTGTTCGTAGATCAAAGCTCAACCCACAATGACTGCCAAGGCAGGGGATGGTCCTTGTCTGTGGGGATGCCGAGGCTGCGTGGATCAAGAGAAGTTTTATCTATGGAGCCAAGACGATAGATAAAAGCTGCCGTTAGCCTTGTGAAACTGTACCGGTTTCTTGGCGCTTGAAACCTTGTATTGCATATTATATCAGTCATATAATATCACTGGTTCGTTGATCATCTGGGTGACTTAAATACTTGCACCCTTGCAGACTCCTGAACGACAAAGAGATACCTTTCGAACTTTGCAACATCATCAGTTTTCACCATGGGCGACATTCTTGACGCTGGAGAAGCTTCCAAGCTCTTCACACCTCTCAAAATTGGCAATGGAAAGATCCATCTTAAACACCGAATCATCCATGCGCCTCTTACAAGAAACCGAGGAACTCCGGTCAACACAGAATCGACACCAGAGAACCCCAACCGACTTTGGGTCCCCAATGATTTGATGGTCGATTATTATTCTCAGAGGGCAACAGATGGCGGACTTATCATCTCTGAAGGTCTTCCACCTTCGCTCGAGGGCAATGGTATGCCAGGCGTACCTGGTATCTTCCTCCCTGAGCAAGTCCAAGGTTGGAAAAAGATCGTCGATGCAGTACACGGCAAGGGAGGTTACATTTACGCTCAAATTTGGCATTCAGGTCGCGCCAATCTTCCCCAGTTGACCGGAACACCTATTCTGGCACCTTCGGCTACTCCTTGGGATGACCCCAACGAGACCTTTTCGTACCCTCCACCTCATAGCACTACGCCCGTCAAACTCGCAGACTATCCACCTATTGAGATGACGGTTGAAAAGATCAAGAGCACTATCCGAGACTATGTCAGCGCTGCGAAGAATGCGCTGGAGGCTGGTTTCGACGGCGTTGAAGTCCACGGTGGAAATGGCTATCTCGTCGAACAGTTCTTATCTTCCAATGTCAACAAACGAACCGACCACTACGGTGGCTCTGAAGAGAAGCGTTGTACTTTTGCACTTGAACTTATGGAAGAGCTCGCAAACGCAATCGGTCAAGAGAACCTAGCCATTCGTCTTACCCCTTTTGGTCTCTTCAACCAAGCCCGTGGTGAAAAACGAGTCGAAACATGGAGTCATCTCTGCCGCGAGCTCAAAAGCCGCTTACCAAACCTTTCATACGTTAGCTTCGTTGAGCCTCGCTATGAGCAGATCTTCTCCGAAGCTGAGAAGCAGAAATTCCTTAGTTCTTGGGGTTTACCCACCGTTGACCTTTCACTCTTCCGTTCCATCTTTGGAAACACGCCTTTCTTCTCCGCGGGTGGCTTCAATGATGTTAACTCGTGGGGAGTGGTCGAGAGTGGAAAGTATGATGGTTTATTGTATGGGCGGTATTTTATAAGTAATCCTGATTTGGTGGAGAGGTTGAGGAATGGCTGGGCGCTGCAGGGTTTTGATCGGAAGACATTCTATGGACCTTTCCAGGATAATGCTAGTGGGTATACTGATTATCCTTTTTACAAGGAAAACTAGATATTGATTAAGCTTTGGGCTATCGAATAGCAGCTTGGAAGTACAAATTTGTATTACAAATTTGTATTATATAGATAGAATTACAGACTTGAGCCTCAGTACTGGTTTTCAAACCTAAAAGCCATAATTTATCGTTCTGAGCCAAGTGAACTTCCAATCCCAGAATCCGTTGGTGTCAATGGCCTTTTATCGTCACCTTGCCACTCCAAATTCTCAATCCCATCTCCACTATTCCTTGAACTCTTTCGAGGAAAGTGAAGAGACTGGTTCTGTTTCCTCCCAGATTTATACCGTTTTACAAGCCTAGATAAGCGGGATCCCGTAGAAACATGTGATGCTACCTCACTTGAGTCAACATCAACTAAAGATGTGTCTTGCGGTGTTGGTGGCGGTGTAATAGAGATCTGTGGTTTCAGATTGCATGAATCTGTCTTGTTATGGGTTCTGTGATCCCCATCTGAGTTCTCTTTGGGTTTGTCATTAACTTGGAAGTTGAAGACATCAGTTTCACTTTCGTCTTCGACCGTGGCCTGTCTTGCTGGAGTAACAGATGGCAGCGTCTCGGGGTCTATCGTCACAATAAGGGGTTGCGGTTCGATTCCACCATGCTTCTGTCGGAATGTAGATATCGAGTTGTAAAACGTTGGTGTAAAGGTTCTTCTCTGCCGCATGCTTCTCAGCTGCAGTGTTGTAGTCGCGAGTTCTTTGATCATAGACTCGTTAAGGTTAGCACATATTTCTGGACTTCCGGGTTGACTTGACGCTCACCCATGTGGTACTAGGGTCCAACAGGACACGGCCCTCCTCTCGTCTCTTGATAGATAACCCAAGCTGATTCAGAGCTTCAAAGCTTGCCCATTCTTCACCAACAGCCACATACTCTTCCCTCATAGCTCTCTCGTCTGTTTCTTTCGCTGGGTAAAACTGGGGCAAGTAACCACAGTGCAGGAACTGCAGAAAGACAGGCTGTTCATTGATGAACCACGATTCTCCGAGGTCTGGGAGCATATCAGTAATAATAACTCAAACAACCTGTCCGAGTAACGCACCATTTCCTCGTACATACACGAGTTTCATACTCTGGCCTTGTATCAAGGTATGTGCCAGGTCTAAACCATGGGGGTTCCTAGCAGACCTATCACCAATGAGAGCTCCCATTATTGCTTTGCCTGGTATGTTCTGTCGTGACGTGAAAGTATCACAATTCCAAACTGACTCGTCACCTTGCCTCACGATACTCATATTGAGACATGTAACATCGAGTTTGGGAATTGTCGGTCCCGTTTCCGAGTCAGCCAAATCTGCTTGTGGCAAGACAACCACATGCGGCTTTTGGAACTTTGGTGTCGAAGACTTAACCTCGGGTGCTGGATTGGGAGGTTCGGCTGAGGGGTGATCGTATGCTTCTTCTGGGACATCTCTGGGTGAGAAGTAATTTTGTTGACCTGTGTGCGGCTGCCAGTTTGATTGGTCTGTGTATGATCGTTCTGACGGGATATAAGGAGCATATGTCTGGCTGTACGGCTGGTAATAATTGCCATATGCGTATGGCATAGTTGGTTCGGTGGTTGTGGGTGATGGACCGCGTTGTTGATTATAATAATTGAATTCAGGCGTCTTGCTTCGAGTTGGACGGAGTATTCTCCTTCCACGAGAGTCATATTCAGGTGCATTGTTATATTTGGCCTCTTCAGTCGCGGGGGTATTAGCCCCTGACAGATTTGCCTATTCTTTGTTAGCAAAAATTGAGTCAGATACCACCACGAGGACGTTGAACTAACCTGCTTTGAAAGATTATCCCATTTATCTTCCTCATCTTCAGTAACATAGAGATCCTCCTCTTCGCTTTCATAGCTGGCGGCGTGCTCTCTCGCGTTAGCTTGTGCATCAGCGCTCCCCTTCTCAATCTCACTTTCGCTCAGTGATGTCCAGGCCAAAAGTAATCGATTGACAACTCTCTCTGGTTCTTGCGGTTCGCGGGGTGTGTGTCTCGACCTTTCCTTATATCTTTCACGGTGCTGGGGGTAATCATCCGAGTTTCTGTCCCTGTACCGTATGTATACGTCCTGGTCGCTCTCAGAATCGGCCATTGTTTCCCTATCAGGTGTTGTTCCATACGCTGGAACCTCATTCAAGAACACCAGTTTGTAAAGAAAGGTCGCTGCATCGCCACGTCTGTGAAAATCTCGACCAAATTGAGCGATTCTCCCGCTTGATAATGGATCGAAGCCTTTTCTTCTTCCACGGCGTGTGCCTTCTTTTTCACTGTACTCTTCGTCAGAATAAAGATCTTCTTCCCCGTCGTCCTCTTTGACAGTCGGGAAGGCATCCTGATCTTTTGGACGAGGTGGTGGCTTTGAGCTTCGGGCAATAACTGAATAGCCTTCTTCCTTGTCGCTTCCAGAAATAGACACATCATTTTCTACTTTGCTCGATTGACCATACAGCTCGTCTGTTCGCACATGGCCTGGAATCTCAGACTGGCGAACTGGACTGGGTAGCCGCTTGGTAGTGCGAACAGGTGGACTTGGTGCCCGCTCTTGAGGCGGTTCTGGGATGGGCGCTGGTCTATCGTCATTCTGAAGTGAAGCTTGACCGGCTTGGATTAGAGTCTCAGCTTGAACTCTGAATCTGTTATCTGCTCTTTCGCGATCTGATAGGCGCCTGGATATGTTAGAAACTTGCGCTGCGGCATTGCATCGTATAGCTTACCTATCAGTCGCCTTGACCAGAACCGCCGCTGAAAGAATGGTGATTTGCAAAGTCAAAGTGACTTTATGCTTATCAATATCCGACAATAGCCTCGCAGCTTTCATCCACTTCACTCTCGCAAAGATTGTCTGATCAGCGACCATCTTTGAGATCTCCTTCTGTGTCGCCTGGATATTCTTAATAACATTGCGCACGCCATCGAAGAAGGCCGGTTTTGTATGTGAGTGGCCAGTCGTGAGAATATCGCGCAGATGCTCGAGAGTTACTGCCAAGCCAGACATCTCAATGGCAACAGATTGGATCTCCTGGGGAGCATTGCGGACTGTTTTGACAAGGCGAAAAAGGGTGTTAGAGAGCTGTGCACCAGCCGATGCTATACCAGCGATACTGGCTATAATTGACAAAGGGTCCATTATGATTGATCTCCAGCAGAACAATTGGGAAGAGAAACAATGGAATCAGAATCGAGGCTGAAACTTGGAATGCGGGCTTTTGAAATCTGCCTTGGTTGCGGGTTGCCTTATGGCTGCCTCTAGAGGCTGTGCAACTGTTTATCCCTGTCTCACTTGCATATGTGGCCCCCAACTGCATGTAAGATTGCCTGCAGTTAGCCTAGCAATCACCGCAGGGCCTTGTACGATTGAGTCCTGTATTTCTTGATTGAAACAGTAGTTTTGACTGAGAAAAGAAAAAACAAGTAGATAGCCTTTCGTCATAGACGACTCGGGTGCCCACTAGAACATGGAGGAACGGTAATTGAAACAAGATTTTCTAATCTTACTGGAAACTCGTATTAAGACACTTTTTTCATATGCTTAGATTATCATCTCTTAATTGAGAATGTCTAACTTGAGGCATAGGTTAGTTATTGTGCAAAGACGAGGTCACATCTTGGGCGTTGCCATTGACTCAAAAGTTGCTTGAATTGAGCTTGAATAAGGCACCGGGAAGATAGACAGGCACAAGCTCTTCGAAATTCTGTATACAGCAAACGTTCGGGCAATCAGGTGAAACAGGATTTGGTTCGTACAACGCGCCACATGTATCATGTACGCACACACCAATACAGCCTCCCGGGGAAAGACTCTTCAGGGCCTTGTGTAATCTGGGCAAGGAGAAAAGAAAGTCTTGTGTTGGACAAGCGGTTTTCGTGTTTCCTCTGCGATGTTTCCACCCATTGACTTCATTCATTACAACTATCCTCAAATAGATTCTCATAAACCCCAAGTAACCAAGACCTAAGACATTAGACTCCCATTCACTCAGTCCTTCGACACCTGACCACTCGCCCCATGCTTTTTTCCCCAATTCCTAACCTTGACGTCCATATCCCAGCGAATAAACACCATAACAATCATAACAATCCAGCTCAACAACGTATTCACCAACCCGGTCCAAAAACCACCTCGAATCGCACCGCCCATAACAGTAGTCATGACCAATCTAATGATAGTACTTGTTGCAACAAGTTCTTCTCCCCTCTCCAATCCTGCAATTGCACGGCGAGCACACTCTTCTGGTGTGAGGATCTGGTCACCTTCTTCAAGTGCTTTTGTAACGTCGGTCTTGACTCGGTTCTCATCGTCTAGCGACTTTGTTGGCATTGTTGCTGGGAAGACTGTGTGGATGCGGACGCGAGGCTCGTTGGGGTGAGCGCCAGCATATAGGTTCATCTCTTGGGAGAGGGAGTCTGATAAAGAGCGAATGGCTGCTTTGGAGGGAGAGTAAGGTGTGAAGCCCGCAAAGCTGTATAACGAGACAAACGAGCCCGTGAAGATGATGTGACGAGCTGCCAATGGCTTAGGCTCTGAGGTCTTCTTTGCAGCACCATCAATCGCAGGCCGCAACCAAGCATTCAACGTAGCATGCGCCAGATACGCACTCGAGAAATAATTACTATCCATCATAGTCTGAAACTGCTCAACTGGCGTATCCACAAACAACGTAGGATGCGCACTTCCACTACAACACCACACGATATCCGGCGGGTTGTCATCATTCCATGCAGTTACTTCAGCAATGACGCGAGTGCATTCTGCGGCTTTGGTGACATCAGCTGTGAGTGAGAAGAAGCGCTGAGATGAAGAAACAGCGGATTTCTCAACTTGTGAGAGAGCTTCTTTTAAGACTGAGAGGTCGCGTGCGGCAATGGCGATGTTGGCGCCTTTGGAGGCGAGTTGGCATGCTGCTGCTAGACCGAGGCCTCGAGAACCGCCTGTGATGAGGACTGTCTGTGCGATATTAGTACCTGATAGAGGGTGGAGGGAGCGACTTACTCTACCCTCGACGGGAAATTCATTTCGCGATAAAAATGAGCCCATTGTTGATGTGCGACAGGTAATCTATAAATCTCCCTTGGATTCTTGGTAAACACAGGCTGAAAGGAGTCCTTCCGAGACGAGTTGAAGGCTGTCAGCATTTAAATCTGGGCAATTAAACAAGAGACCCATATTTTCCAACGCTGATTGGTTTGTGCCCCACCTGAGGCTCAACCGTTCAGCCCCAATCATTCTCACAACTCAAAGCAATTCCATGTCAACAACCAGCAGAGAATCTCCCCAGATGTCAATTCAAGACTCAAAAAGATGAGATAGCTTCAAAGGACAAAATGAAAGAAACAAAAAACAAATCGACAACGGCAGGATTCGAACCTACGCGTGCGAACACAATGCCTATGATGTCTCAGAAGAGATAGCAGGGCATCGCCTTAACCACTCGGCCACGTTGTCATACTGTTGGTGCAGTTATTTCACTACATAAACACTACACTGTTGCAGATGGAACATCAATACATTGACACCCAAGTCAATATTGACAAGTGTATTAAAGCTACCTAAATCTATGACAAGACGGTCTAAGTTTAGTAAATTCATTGGGGTTTATGAGAATTTGCTGGTAAAGTTTATAAAAGATGATCAAATATTTATAAAAGAATGCTAAATTGGACTAAGGTAGGTAGCTAACAACTCACGAGGACGGGGGAAGCGGCACTGAGCCATTCCACTGCCCATCGCTCGACCAGTTCACTCCAGCAGACCAGATATAACAAGCGTCCTGGGTCACCTCAACATAAGATCCGCCATAGTTCTCCTTCTTGTTCTGGCACTTCAATCGCTGGAGGCCAGTCTTGCACTGATCGGCCAAAACTTCATCACCATCAGGGATCTTGCACCTTGGGTCCGCAGACTCGTTTATGAACTGGACACCGAGAGCCAGGAACGACTTGCCCTGGAGTTCGTAAACCCTGGAAACCTTTTCGAGCTCGCCCTTGCCGCCGTGGAGTGTGCGCGAGCCATCGCAGAAGTCGCCGATCGCTGCCTCGAGCTGTTCGGGAGTGAAGGGATCTTCATCGATGGAGGGTGAGCCTGTGGCTTGGCAGAGACACTTCTCTCCGGCACCGTCGGGGAGCTTGCCATCGGCTACCACGATTTGCCATTGGGTCGGGCATACTCCATCCCACTCTGATTCAGTGGGTGTGGCGATCGCTGTGGTGCTAGTTGGCTCCTGGCTTGTGCGGGAGATGAACGAGGTTGAGAAGGTTGACGGAGCCGAGGTGGTAGCGGATGTCGTCTGCGAAATGGGCCTGGCACAAGATTCTCCGTTTTGTCGCTTCAGGTTGGTGTAAGTAAAGTCCCATGTGAACGTTACCTTGTATGTGGCAGTCTCGAGAGGGCTGAATCGTGTTTGCCACTTCGTCAACAAAGCCTGCTCACTGGCGCTCAATGTTCGTGCTCCAACAGCGGCAAGGTTCGTCTTTGTTCGTGCAATGACATCACTGGCGGCCTTTTGGACGATGGGGTTGATGGAGTACGACTCGCCACCGTCGAAGAGGTTGTTCATGTACTTCTGGTACGCTGCCGAGAAGCTCCACACGTTCTTATTGACGGCGTCGTCGTTCTTGCAGTTCCTTGCTGTGTTGTCGATGTTCACGCTGGTCCAATTAGCTTTGTGCTTCGAAAATAATACACGAGTCCACTTACAATCGAGAATGGATACGTTGGTTCTGTCGGACCACAATTGTTTGGACCTCCGGACTGTTCCAGAGCTTAACTCCAATGGACAGCTTCTCGAGTGTCTGTAAGAGAGCTTCCATCCACTTCTCCACGTTCTTCCAGGGGGTGTTATTGCTGACGACCTTGCCGACACTCGCGACGTTGCTGGCTTCATTGGGGAGGTTTCCTGGGGATGCAATTGTGCCCTGTAATGTTGTTAGTCCATGATCAAGGTGAATCACAGAGTCGTCAAGTTACTGAATCACTGATGGGTATCTTACCTTGCAGACAGAGTTGGTATAATCATCCATACCAATAAAGTCTTCCAGATAGTTGTTATAACTAGGGAAAGCAGCGTAGACTTGCTCAAGAAGGTTAGGTCCTGCCACAGTTGGATCATCGTTGGTGTAATAAGCCAAATCACCACAGTTGATCTTCCACCGTTTGCCTGTTGTGACTCCCTGCACAGTTGCGACGCTGTTATCAAGGATTTGACTGAAGAAATCTCGCAGCATGCTCTTTTCATACACGTGATCCATAGTCTTCTTGTTGTTGATTGTCTTTCCGAAACCACTCTTGTCAACTGTCAGCAAGGAGCGGGCACATGTTGTTGTATCCTGAACACCGATGAACCATTTGAAGGTGTTGTAGTAAGGGTCTCCAGGCTTGGCTGCGGCGCCCTTGTCGGCCTTGAAGAGCTCGGGACCGCTGGGATAGTCAGGGAATTGCACGCCTGTCTTCTGTAGGGTGCAGATGCCGCCGCCGATAGAAGTAATGGGCTCGGCCGGGGACCGCTTGCCCAGGGCGACCGAGGCAGTGGCAGGGGCGGATCTCTTAAGGCTGTCGCCGTCATCAACAATTGTGACTTCTCCATCATCGTTGGCCACGTAAATATCCTTGGGGCAGTTTGTGCAGGATCCACCGATCTCTGTAGCACTGCATTCTTCAGCAGAAGTTGTAGTTGTGATGCCTGACACGCTGCAGCCGGTGTGCGTTTTTGTGCATGTTGTGGAGCATGAAGCCTCGCCGTTGGAATCGGTTGTTGGGCACGAAACAAGGCAGTCACTTGCAGTGATAGTATCAGTGCAGGTGGTTGAGCTCTTGTCGGTCGAGCTCTTGTTCTCGTCATCCTTATCCTCGTGGGTCTCGGGGCTGTTGCTGGTGCTGCAGCCAGGAGTAAGGCCGGGAATGCAGGGGAAAGAAAACTTGGGCAGGCCAGGGAATTTAGGGAAGTTGAAGAGTGTGTTGGGAATAGGGGGGAATCCGAATATAACGATTCCGTGACCGGAGCCGCCGCAGCCGGGGCAACCGACGAGAACGGGAACGACTGTAGGGTCGCTGGATCCATCAGATGTGGTGGTGATCCAAGTGTTGGTGGTCCAATCATCATTGGAAACCGTGGTGGGTGAGAAGCCCTCGGGAGGCACTGTCAAGGTCGAAGTGATACCATCGTCATCTGACTTGGTAGTGGTGGCGGCCGGGGCAGGAGCAGAAGTGACACCTGCGCCAGGAGCTGTGGTCTTGGGAGGTGTAGAGTCTGTGACAGTAGGGCCTGCGTTGTCTGTGGTGCCCTGTCCCTCTCCCTCGGAAGAGGTAGGCTTGACAGGCTGACCAGCAGAGGTGGTCTCTGAATCACTGCCGCCCGTGCGAGTCTCCGTCTCCTGAGCACCAGGAGCAGTTGTCTCAGAGTCAGCAGTAGTGTTACCAGAGCCCTCACCATCACTGCTGGTTTCATCGGGGGCAGCTCCGGAAGGGGTGGCATCACCGTTGGGCTTGGTAGTCTGATCACCCTCAGCAGCAGTAGTCTCTGAATCACTGCCACCTGTGCGAGTCTTGGTCTCCTCAGGACCAGCGGTCGTAGTCTCTGAATCAGTGCCATTTGCGCCTGTTTCTGTGGCCTCAGAACCAGTCTTGGTGGCGGCATCGCCAGTCTGTGTTGCGCCGGAACGAGTCTGGGTTTCTTGCCCATTGGCCCCGGTCTCAGTGTTCGCAGGGGCGGTTTCCGCATCAGTTCCAGTTGCGGTGTTGACACCAGTCTGAGTCTCTTGACCGTTTGCTCCCGTCTCCGTTGCATCAGAGCCGGTCTTGGTTTCTTGGCCATTGGCTCCAGTTTCAGTGTTGACACCACCAGTCTGAGTAGCATCAATAGGAATGCTGCCAGTCTCAGTGCCCTGGCCATTGGGTCCGGTTTGAGTGTTGGCGCCTGTCTCTGTGCCGGCGATACCAGTCTCAGTGTTAATGCCAGTTTGGGTAGCATCAACGGGGAGACTTCCAGTCTCAGTGCCTTGACCATTAGGTCCGGTCTGAGTGTTGGTACCTGTCTCGGTACCAATGGCGCCAGTCTCAGTACCCTGACCATTGGAACCAGTCTCGGTATTAACACCAGTCTCGGTTCCAATTGGAGCACTACCAGTCTCGGTACCTTGACCGTTGGCTCCGGTTTCTGTAGCGGCAGAGCCAGTCTCAGTGTTGGAGCCAGTTTGAGTGGCATCGACAGGCACGCTACCAGTCTGGGTATCCTCGCCATTAGAGCCAGTTTCAGTGTTGATGTCAGTCTGTGTGTTGGTGCCAATTGGAGCACCGATAGTCTCAGTACCATGGCCATTGACTCCAGTTTCTGTAGCATCGGAGCCAGTCTCTGTCTCTTGACTGTTTGCTCCAGTCTCAGTGTTGGAGCCTGTCTGGGTGGCGTCAACGGGAACGCTGCCAGTCACAGTGCCTTCACCATTAGGTCCAGTTTGAGTATGGACACCTGTCTCGGTGTTGAAAGGAATCGAGGCGCTGCCGGTCTCAGTACCTTCGCCATTGGCACCAGTCTCAGTGCCAATGATGCCAGTCTCGGTACCTTGGCCATCGGGTCCAGTCTGAGTGGCAGTAGCAGTGCCATCTCCAGGACCTTCAGTACCGCTCGAAGTCCCAACGATGATATGAGAATCATGGGTTTCCTCGGGCTGTCCAGAAGTGAAAGAGCCGGAGGCTATGGGAGTTGGGGTGTTTCCAATAGGCCAGGTTGAGTCAGAAGACCCTCCGGGAAGCCAGTTCGAAGTTGAACCAGATCCAGGAACTTGGACCCCCGAGCTTTCACTCGAGGCATCGCCCTCAGACTGAGTGACCTCAGGGTTGTTGTATGCAGTAGTTGAGGCAAGACCAGAGGCATCACTGCCGACAGGACCTGTCTTGGTAGCCTCGTCCTGGAGACTTGTCCCAGTGAGGGAGGATGGAGGTGATGGTTTGCATGGGCCAGCTAACACGGCTGAGCCAGTGCCCAGTAAGAAAAGAAGCGAAGGTTTCATGATCAATAACGAGTGAATGAATGAATGTTAACGAAGACAGTATCAGACCAGAGATGACCTCTGAGAGCATGAATGATCGGCACAAGCAGTAGGACATCTCCATGTTTATAAACACAATATACTCCATACTACCCGCGGCATTCTTCGAAAATCGTAAATTAGCCAAGGATTGCTTATCCACTAAACATAGCAGTGTAACACTGCTAAAAGGAAAAGGGAATCCTTCACGGCTTACCAGGATATTCGAACATCACGAGCACCAATGACCTTACAAGCATAGCTGGCGGGTGAGCCAGGAAGAGGACCTGTGCTACAAAACCTATCCACACTCGGAAAGCTGTACGTTTCACTGTTACTACCCAAGGCTGAGTTGTGGGCTTAGATCCCAGGGTTCATGCCAGGAACCGATCGGTTAGTTCTATCTATATGGTTTAGTGCCACGGGTCGGAGTAACGGCATCATGGTGTTTCATGGGGCCGTTGTTCTAGCGGCTGAGCAGAACCCCTGCATTCTCGGGATGACCTACAAAAACGATGCTGACAGCACTGAAACCCTGGCATCACTCACGGGCCGCTGTAATCTTGCCCACTTCGCGTTGAAGCCCCCAAAGTGAGGGGCATTTTCCCCTCTGTTCATTTCTGATGTCGCTTATAACCGTGGCATAATGCAACGGTTTCCCTGTCAGACCCTGATGTTCAGGGCAGAATGGACCGATGGCTCAGCCCAGTGAGACGAGGCGAGACAGAAAAGCCCGCAATGGAGTACGTTTAGACCGTGCTTTATGATAATGGTTTATGAGAATGGAAGAGGTTTGAAGATGTTGTCTAAATTATAAACAGCTTGGGCCTATATTACGATAGATGTTCATAATATTATGCTTTGATATGCTAATATTTAGGCATATTTCAGAATAAGAACTTCGGAACTTTTCTATCGGGCTGACCCGTGTGGAGCTTCTTCACTCCAGCAATTTGACTCACTGACCAGTTGTGGATGACATGCCGCATTGGTTTAATTTAGCACTCTTTGTGAAACACATTTCGAGAAGCAACGCTAGAAGGTCCCTGTCTTACTGCAAGGTCCCCCGTCTTACTGTTATGCCGCGCCACTTGTATATGCCGTTTTGCCTATCCGTGTTCACAAGGCTTTCTTCTCCGATCATATCTTCCTTCCGACCCTCACTGCAAACCCGGTCTTTACGCACCATGACTGAAGTCGGCAAAGGTGTTTGCTTGATTTGCGCTGTTCAGCTCTGGGAGTGGTCTCCCAATTACAGCCCCCAAGAAAATGCCCCTGCAGATGCAGATTTTAATCCCTACAAATGGAGGGAAGCGCATACTCTGATTTCAGGCCCGACATGGCCGGGTGATGAGAAGGGCCCACGATCCTTGGACGTTCCCGATGAAAGTGTTATTATTCAGAATGGTCGAGCATACAATCGCGGCCAAGTTACACTTTCTGATGGCCTTGAGGTCAGTCTACAGCTTGAGAATCTTCCCGAGCAGCATCCAGATCATGATCCAGCCAATGGACATCGCTGGTACCTTGGCTTCCATTCTGCTTGTGTGACTATGGCAAAGCGAGCTATCAATGCACCTGGTAGTAAAATCAGATCCATTGGTGATCTATGGATGACCATCGAACGACGTTGTGTCAAGACTGCCGACGATGACATGGTTCAGCCATTGTACCTCCCCAAAGTGCCAGATAACCGGTCAGGGGAGTCTACTGAGTTGGGGCTGGGTCGTTATTACATTCCAGAGGATGCCATTTGCACTGAAGATTCCATCCTCGATGATGAGTCTCTTGAATGGGTGATTTCATAACCTACTTTTTTATAGATTGTTACTGATGAGTATTACAGTGGAATTTTGATCCTGCCCATATTCCTCACTTGACTGAAGTTCTCATGTCAAATCTCGAGCGAGCAGAGGGTTCATCCACCCATGAACAGTTCACCAACAATTTCAAGAGCCTCCCTCGGGAGATCGAAGACAGTATTACTTCTCTTCTAAGCGATGGAAGCACCTCCTTGGAATGCACATATCTCATCCCCCAGTCTCACTGGAAAGAGGCCTTGTTTAGAATCCCCTTTCTGTGGGATATTGAAAAAGATGTCGTTGAGGCGAAAGACCAAGAAGCTTTATCTGGAACTTTCCAATGGAACTGGGAGAAGCTTGTCCGGCAGTTGATGTCTGAGGTTACTGTTCCTGAGGCGGATGACGAGATCGACCCTGATGATGGTGACGAAGCAGTGAGTGCTTGGAGTTATCAAAAGACTGGGCTGAACGTTCCGCCTAGTCTGACAAACAGAAGGCGGATATGGCAAATTTTGACTAATATGTATCCCGATGACGTGGGGATGGAGCATTTCATGGACAACATGGAAGAGGAAGATGCGGTGGATAAAGAGGACAATTGATACGGCGGCTCTAATCACAAAATGAAACATCAGGTATAATATCGTGTCTTTCACTTCCGATGGCAATGTAAAAAGCCCGTGTTACAATAGAAATTAAATCCAGAGACCTCTAGCAGGGTTTATTTAATGCAGATAAAAATTTAAAACTTCAATTATTAAAATGCATCCTGTCATTGCTTAAATAGTCTCAGATATGATAGGTTTCTAGCGTACACCAGTTTGATAAGATTGAGTAAAATTGAAGTTGAGGTATATAGTGGCTAAAATCCCAAGCTCTATCACAACCCCCCCACTACAGCAGGTTCCAACCTGTTCATCTTCCGTAGTATAGTGGTCAGTATGCAAGCTTGTCACGCTTGAGACCCGGGTTCAATTCCCGGCGGGAGAGATCCAGCCACCTGTGATACGCAGGCGATTCTTTTTTGCATCTTATTGCTGTAACATCTTCACTGACTCTGATGTTTTTATCATAACTCCCTGTATGGTGAGAGGTTCATGGTCTCTTTTTGGAGAGACAAAAGATGTGTTATAGTTGCAGTTGTCTTGACTTGGAGGAGTTCTGTGATCAAGGAGAATCAAGCAGGTTGCGTACATGGCAGGGCATGTAGCAGAGGAGATTGTGGCATCGATATATTGTCGTGACTCAAGAGACTTCCTGGTATCTTTTCTATGTCTTCTCCTGAATATCTAACACGATCATCAAATCATTGACAACCCAAATTCTATTCCTTTTTTGTTAATACAAGTGGCTATCAAGCCTTATAATACATGTTGATACATATCCATCATTCTACGATCGTGATACACTTCATCAAAGCTCCTCGTGTTCAGATATCCCCTCGAATCTCAGATCGGCCATCCCTCTCGTTATAAAAGTGCTTCTTTGCAATGAGTCCCTTCATGCGTCCCAAACGACTCATAAGACTGGCATCATAAGGAGGCGCTTGCATCATAGCCATAACAAAAGGGCCCTGAGCTCCCCAAGTGCAGCTATGCAAGTGATCTGAAATCTGCTCAACCAAGCCCTCAAGATCACCGAGTTGTTCGGTTGGGAACAGCCCAACAGGTTTCATCTCGTCGAGGGCATCAAAGGCTGATGTGGCATCGCCGTATCGCTTCCAATGAATTTCAGCGAGCTTGATAAAGAAGGGGGTCGAGACTCCGAGGACGTAGGATGAGAGGCCGAGTTCCTTGACTCGCGGGAGGATGTTGAACGTGAGGATGGATGGCTTTGAGAATGCGGTATCGAAGAGGTTGAGACTATAGTTGAGGTAGTGAGAGTACAGATGACCATGGATATCCATAACAGGCTTCTCGCCCTGGGGTTTCGTCTTCTTGGTCTCTGCGACTGCAGGTGCATTCTTGGGCTTGCGTCCTCTCTTCGAAACCTTCACCTGCTCAACGATACCCAGCTTCTCAGGGAGTGAGAAAACCTCCTCCTCCATAACATCCCAGAGCTCAGTGTCTGTCTTGCAAGCCTTCATGAGATTCTGCACTCTCTCCTTCTCTTTCTCTCTAATCTCTTCATACTTCGCCCACTCACGCATCTGTTTCTTCTCCGCCTGATCAAGCTCCGTCATGTTATACAGATTGGGTCGCTTGGGTGCAAGTTCAAACTTGCCCAGAGCATTCTCAGCAGCTCTTCGAAGCGAAGCTGGATAACGCTTAAGAAAATCATCACCGAGGTTTGCGCCGCGAGCCTTTTCGACGAGTGTGTTTCCTACACGTCCCCTGTCGGATCCATATCGATTTGATGGAGATGCCTCTGCAGGTTGGGCTTCGCCAGTTTGCTGTGGTCTCTTGTTCTTGACTAAGCGGCCTTGAGCAATGTCGTCAAAGATTCCCTTAAAGATCTCTGTTTCCGTAGGCGTCAAAGTTCCTTCTCTGTCGACTTCAGACTCGTGGGTGTTTACTTGATCCTCATCGTCAAATTCGAAGGGGATTGAGTTGTCTCTTCTAAAGTTTGGTCGTTTTGTCTCAGTTGACACTCCTGCTTTTTGAGTAAAGAGAATAGTGGCAGGACGTCTACAAGCAAATTGCAGTGTCCGTGTTTGATACAGAAACGGTAAAAGATTTCGAGACATTTTCGACGTTATGTTGAAAGATCTAGTAAAGTCTTGAATTTTCACATGAGATTTTCCTATGCTGAAAATTGATACTGAGTCTACAGTGGCTATCGGCTGAATTTCGGAAGTGGAACGCGCTGTAGGCACCAGCGCGTGACTTCGCGCCAAAGTCAATTAACGAGTCGCGTTTGGTTTGCGCCCTTCACGTCACCATTCACGATTTCTCCCACTTTGTTTCTGTTTGCGCAAACGGTTCAGTTGACTGTGAATCACACTCGCGCTCCTCTAAAGCCCTGGGCTTGCATCTATATCGCTTCTGTTTGCTTTATCTTTTGTTCTTTTCTTCGTTCTTTTCGTTTTCTTCGCTTTATTCGTTGCAACCATGCCTCCTAAGAAGGGCGTTGACACTCCGATGAGCGCCTTCGAGCGCAGGAGGCAGGAGAACATGGCCTCCAACCAAAAGATCCTCAATGAAGTGGCAGTTGTTGCGCAAAACGTTACTCCAACACCTCGCCCAAAGAAGACGCCAACCTCGCGGACGAAGACACGCACGTCCATCAAGAAAGAAACCCCGAGGCCAACACGACAGTCTTCGAGAATTGCTGGGCTCGACGCAGACAACGATACGTTAAAGCGGAAACTTGAGGTCGAGGCAGAACATATCGCAGCGCAGGCCAAGGCAAAAAAGTCAAGGGTTAACGGAGACCTGAATCTGTTTGATATCGCGGTTGAAGGCAAGAAGTACGTTGCTGGCATGGACGGTCTTAAGGGTCTCGTCCGCGGCGCGCAACCTGGTGTGCGAACTTTTACGGAGGAGGATGTCAAAGAGACAACCGACAAGGGACTCAAGGAATTGAGAACACGCATGGGCGATCTGAAGCTGTACCAACACTGGGCTCCTAATGGTAAGCATTATCTGGGACGATCAAATAAATTGCATCGCTAACGATCGTAAAACAGAGATCAAGATCACACCACAGCGAGTTTACGCCCTGGGATTCCACCCAATGGAATCGAAACCTCTTGTCTTCGCTGGAGATAAAGAGGGCAATATGGGCATTTTCGACGCCTCACAGGCGGCTCCCGAAGTTGATGATGAGGACGAAGATGCCTCCGTCCCCGATCCGGTCGTCTCTGCGTTCAAAACGCACAGTCGCACGATCACCTCCTTCGTGTTCTCTCAGCAAGAACCCAACTCCGTTTACACGTCTTCTTACGATTCATCGATTAGACGTCTGGATCTGAACAAGGAGACCTCTGTTCAATTATGGGCGCCGTCAGACCACAATGAGGATCTGCCCATCTCAAGCCTCGACATGGCCGATCCACAGCCCAATCTGTTGTTTTTCTCAACGCTTGACGGTGGCGTTGGCCGATACGATACCCGAACTTCGAAAGACGCTGAGATATGGATGCTCTCAGATCAGAAGATTGGCGGGTTCTCTCTGCATCCGTCACAACCTCACTTGCTTGCTACTGCATCTTTGGACCGTACAATTAAGATTTGGGACCTCCGCAAGATCACCGGCAAGGGAGATCTTAAACATCCTGCCCTCCTTGGCGAGCATGAGTCGCGACTATCTGTCTCGCACGCATCGTGGAGTCCGGGCGGTCATGTTGCGACGAGTTCATATGATGACACGATCAAAATTTACGACTTCTCCAATGCTTCATCATGGAAACCTGGGCAGGATATCACCATAGAGCCGGCTCACCAGGTGCGCCACAATAATCAGACTGGCCGATGGGTGACAATCCTCAAGCCCCAATGGCAGAAGAGACCTCACGACGGCATTGAAAAGTTTGTTATTGGCAACATGAACCGTTTTGTGGATGTGTTTGCTTCCGACGGTAGCCAACTCGCTCAGCTTGACGGCGATGGTATTACAGCGGTGCCAGCTGTGGCTCACTTTCACCCATCTCAAGACTGGGTCGCTGGAGCTACATCGAGTGGCAAATTATGCTTCTGGCAATAATAAATTTTGCGGATTTACGGTTTCGAAGGAGGTTGCATGGAATAATCGACATTGAAGCGGGAGTTTTGGTTTGCTATATCTCGTGGAAAATGGCTTACAGTCGATAACGGCGGAACTATGCGTTGATTGGAATCGTCTAACAGATACATACATGTACGAATACGAGAATCTATCGATGTTACAGTAGAGTCTTGCTTTAAACATTTTATTCCATACGTTTGTTGCACACGGCATTTTCGAGGCTGCGTCGGTCACACTGAACTTTATGCAAAGCTACCACTAAAAAGACTTCGCACAAGAAGATTACCACCCGTGGCGTTCCTCTGACTCAGGCACAGAAACTTATCGCATGCACACTCACTATGACGTGTAATCTTGAAACAGGTGATCTGACTTTTATGAACGAGGGCCTTTATGGTCAGCATGGCCAGGAGGTTATTCACATCATCTGGGCTTGTTTCCCACTTGACCAATACTTGCATGTGATCGATTCACGGTGTTTATAGATGAGCCGCCCGATTGGCGTCATTCCTTATCGATAAGAGATGGCAGCCAATAAGAAACGCCGGTTGACTCTCAGAAGTGGATAGGATATAAGGGTTCCAGCGTTTCCCCAGGGTATTTCCACCAACTGAGAGGGTCAGGTCCACTATTCGTCCCCTAAACCCCACTGGAGATTCAGGCAGATGGACCTAAAGTTGCCTAGACGTCAGCTCGCTCCAGGGTCAGGTTCCTTCTTGATCAGGAATGCCGTGATCCTTATCTTTATCCATGCTTCACTTCCTGGCGATCCGAATGTGACCTTCAACCTTTCTTCTTCACGTTTATTTTTGTTTAAGCCACAGCATCAACATCTGTATCACAGCGTAGCACTCGTGCCTCCCCCATCTTCATTGTCTCTCGAATTGTGGTGGATGGCATCGACTCCGAGTCTCATTGTTTCCCGACGATAGCAAAGTGTTGGCTGCTTGCGGCGCAAACCGGGTCCAGCTTCACAACTGTATAACCACGCCGCATCCTAACATCTGCCCGTGTCTAGGTTTGGCACCTAAACAGTTTGACTTCGCACAACAAATATTTAGGCGACACCTTTATAACCCTTCCCGCCCGTCCGATCGCATCGCAAACACAGCTGTAGCCGCTGTTCTTCGACCGTCGCCCCGCTCGACTTTCGGCCAAGGTCATCATGGCTTCCCAAGCTGATGATGCTCCGGCCCAAGCCAGCATTGGCGCGGGGGACATCAAGGACCATGTTCACGAAGAGCTTCATAAGAGAAAGCGACAAGACTCAAACGCGACCGTGTTCCCCGAACCTCTACGAGAAAGCGATGACTCCGCTGACGAAGACGATGGCCCTACACAAGGGCCCCCAATGTTCATGAACATGAACCAGAGCATATTCGGTCTTATTGCTACCGCCAGCTCCCGTGTAGACTTCAACGATCGATTTGATGGCGTGAGCAGCGACGAAGAGGGCGATGGTTCAGGATCGCAACATAGCCGTAAAGAGCATATCGCACAAACTTCGATCCTACAACCTGCCGGCCAGGGAAAAGGCAAAACCCACAGGAGAAAAAAGCTCTCAGAACATAAACTTTTGAGGTCATTACCTTCGTTGCCGAAACTTCGCTCTCGACATAAATCTCAACCCTCTCGTCTTTCGGCCCCAGCTGAAGCTGCTGATGAATCGGACGAGGAAGACAACGGTGCCTTATCTCCTGCACCCGCTCTTACCCTCACACGTCAAGACACACAAGGGAGATTGGCACCCGTCATGAGTAGAATGTTAGAAGCCAAGGCAGATTTGTCTAGCAGACCGAGCTTTGATGTGGATCGGTTATCGTCTGATGTTAGTCGATCTAGTGATGGCGAGGAAGTCTCAGCTCTTGCAAAGAAGCTCAAAGAGATCTTCGAGTTTGATGAGTTCGAGCAAGTTATTGAAGGTTTGTCATCTTGGCACTGAGATTTGATGGTTATGGCATGCTGACTCGGTACAGAATACCCTTGCTGGCTCCTTCAGAGTGTCCTTCTTCAAGGATACATGTACATCACCTCCAAACACATCTGCTTCTACGCGTATCTTCCCAAGAAGGCTGTAGGTGATACTCACTCCGATGTCTTGGAAAGTACTAACAATGAGGCGCAGCATGAGGCTGTCAAATCAGGATATCTCTCGAAGAGCGGCAAACGCAACCCAAGCTACACCAGGTTTTGGTTCCGACTAAAGGGCGATGTCCTGGCTTACTACAAGAATGCGACAGACGTCTATTTCCCTCACGGGCAGATCGATCTGCGATACGGTATCTCAGCAAGCATTGTAGACAAGGACAAGGAAGGTCTACATTTCACTGTCGAGACACATCATCGAACGTACAAGTTCAAGGCCGACAGCGCACCAAGTGCAAAAGAGTGGGTTAAGAGCCTCCAGAGAGTCATCTTCCGAAGCCACAACGATGGCGACAGCGTCAAGATTTCATTGCCGATCAAGAATGTGATCGATATCGAAGACACTCAGATGATCGCATTTGCCGATACCTGTAAAGTCCGGGTTATCGATAACGACGAGACATATGCTATTGACGAGGTAGGTAATGCTGAAAATCTGGTAAGTTTCACGCTGACAACCATAGTACTTCTTTTCTTTCTTCAGTTTTGGCAAGGAGGCCATCAATGTGCTCAGGATTCTCATCGATGCCTCGTCAGGGAGTCGATCAGCAGAAAAGTCGTCTAGTCGCGAGGATAATGAAGACTCGCATCCCCCCTCTGGTCGGGCATCAATGGCAGCAAGCAGGCATCTTCCTAACGTTGACAAGCTTCATACGGGTAAGCTCCCGGATACCGTCAAGGCCACACTGGCACCTATGTCACCGTTATCGCCTCATTCGCCTAACCAACTGAGCCCTCGTGCAAGTGTGGATGCCTCACGATCGAGTTTTGATGCTTTCAAAAAGTTTGGACGAAAAAGCATGGATGTCCCAAGCTCTGTCGGAGACTTCAGCCCTCGGAGGAGCTTCAGTGGAACAAGACGGTCGGCGAGTTACCACCGTCAGCACGGCACCACGACTCCTAAACAACAACAAGCCCAAGATTCTGAAGACTCGTTCCTTCAATCTTCAATCGAGAACCCTAGCATCTCTACTCTATCGCCGTCTTCTTTTGACGATCCTTCCGCGAGTCAGATTCTCCAAGGAAGTGAAGTCTTTCGCAGCCCGACGATGCAACGGTCTGCTTCAGCGTCTAGAAAACGTGACGGTAAACGAACACCTCGCAACTCGAGCTCTACCAGAGACCGCCATCATCATGTTCAACATGCCGCCACCACAGGCTTCATGCAAGAAATGGGTGGTGAAGCG
This sequence comes from Fusarium sp. NRRL 53497, assembly GCA_013184445.1. Classification (NCBI taxonomy): domain Eukaryota; kingdom Fungi; phylum Ascomycota; class Sordariomycetes; order Hypocreales; family Nectriaceae; genus Fusarium; species Fusarium sp. NRRL 53497. Next base: position 91,123 of record JABCJZ010000280.1, on the reverse strand, counting down.
AGTACTTCTCAGCGCCCTGTGACCCCGACACTCAATAGCATCACCAAGATCGGAGCGTATCCTTTACAACGAGCAAACGCCTTCGCCGAGTACTTGAGCCGCACAAGTCAGCGAATGGGCTCCATGTTTGCGACTGAGTCGTTGGGATATGTCGAAAAGGTGCATGGCATGTGGAAAGGGGAGCACCGACATTACGACGAGCCTCAAGAGCTCAGAACCGATGACGACGCCGAAGATATCGATTCGGATACAGGCGACAAGATGCAAACCACGATGGATCGATTCCGAGCACATTTCACTCTCCCCGAGTCAGAGAAACTTGTAGCAACATACTTTGGAGCCATATTCAAGGTCTTGCCCTTGTACGGAAAGTTCTACATCAGTGATCGGTCATTTTGCTTCCGAAGTTTGTATCCTGGCACAAGGACAAAACTCATCCTCCCTCTAAAGGATATCGAGAACGTTCACAAGGAAAAGGGTTTCCGCTTTGGCTACTACGGTCTCACGGTTGTTATCCGTGGTCATGAGGAGCTTTTCTTTGAGTTTAGACGGCCAGGGCTCCGAGATGATTGCGCGGTGACGCTGCATCAACTTATGGAGACTAACCGTTTCCTTGAGAAGTCTGGCTTGCTCAATGAAGAGGAGCAAGATGATGATGATGCTGCGGCTGCGATTGCGGAACGCGATGCGTTGAAAGCGGCGCGACAGGACGAGTTTGTCAACCACGAGCTGGAGCTGCCTCGCGAGACCTCTGGAGTCTCAAATGCCCCGACAATTCTCTTCGACAACCCTAACTCTTCAGGCCTTGCTTTCAAGCCGCAAAAGTCGATGAAGATCACCTGCCTCACTATTGGATCTCGAGGTGATGTGCAACCGTACATTGCCCTGTGCAAGGGTCTTCTTGCGGAAGGTCACAAGCCTCGGATTGCTACACATGGCGAGTTTAAAGACTGGATCGAGTCTCATGGTATCGAGTTCGCTCGAGTTGAGGGAGATCCTGCTGAGCTGATGCGCCTTTGTATCGAGAATGGAACATTCACTTGGGCTTTCCTTCGGGAAGCAAACTCAACATTCCGAGGTTGGCTTGACGAACTTCTTGACTCTGCCTACACAGCATGCGAGGGCTCAGAATTACTAATCGAGTCTCCATCAGCCATGGCGGGTATTCACATTGCGGAGAAGCTCGGAATCCCTTACTTCCGAGCCTTCACTATGCCTTGGACTAGAACACGGGCATACCCTCATGCGTTCATTATGCCTGAACACAAGATGGGCGGAGCCTACAATTACATGACATATGTCATGTTCGACAACATCTTTTGGAAAGCTACGGCATATCAGGTGAATCGATGGAGGAACAAGACACTAGAACTGCCCAGCACAAGTCTTGAGAAGATGCAGCCAAACAAGGTCCCCTTCTTGTATAACTTCAGCCCTAGTGTGGTTGCACCGCCACTGGACTTTTCAGACTGGATCAGAGTGACAGGTTACTGGTTCCTCAGTGAGGGAGGTGACTGGGAGCCGCCTCAAGAGCTACTAGACTTCATCGCCAAGGCCAGAGCGGATGGGAAGAAGTTGGTCTATGTCGGCTTTGGCTCCATCATTGTCAAGGATCCCGCCAAGATGACACAAGAGGTCATCGATGCTGTTCTCAAGTCTGATGTCCGATGCATTCTCTCGAAAGGCTGGTCGGATCGAATTGACCCCAAGGACGACCCATCAAAGCCCCGTCCTAAAGAGCCGGAGATGCCGCCCGAGATCCATGTGATCCAGTCTGCACCACATGACTGGCTGTTCAGCCAAATCGACGCTGCTGCACATCACGGTGGTTCTGGAACAACAGGCGCCAGTCTGCGAGCTGGTATCCCTACCATCATCCGTCCATTCTTTGGCGACCAGTTCTTCTTTGCATCTCGAGTGGAAGATCTCGGCGTTGGAGTCGCTGTCAGGAAATGGGGTGCGATCAGTTTTGGCCGAGCCCTTTGGGAAGTGACGCGTAACGAGCGCATGATTGTAAAGGCTCGTGTCCTCGGCGAACAGATCCGCAGTGTAAGTCTCTTTCTTACCATAACTTTTTCCGATTACTAACAACTCACAGGAATCGGGTGTCGATAATGCCATCCAGTGTATCTACCGCGATCTCGAATACGCCAAGAGTCTTATCAAGCGCAACACCGGAAAGATCGCACAACACGACGCAACTGAAGATGACGACACAGAAGAGAGCTGGACATTTGTCGGTAGAGACGAGCCAGATCCTGATGCCGTGACGAAGAAGTTGAGTGAAGGTTTAGTAGACACCGAACAGCCGCTGTCTCTGGGAAGTCAGGCACCTTCAACAGCCGCGGCATGATGTATCTGCCGCTTATGGATTGTTTTATTTGAGGATTTCCTTGTGGATTTATTTGGATTTAATTGTGATGGCTTAATCATGAGCTTTTGGATGAATTGGGAGTTTGGATGTGGATGGGTCTTTGAGCTATAGACGTAATGGTCTAGATGTGATAGAATACGTATGAAGATAACACTGTTTAGTCTTCATATTTCAGAATTATGAATTTGAGAATTGAGGATCGAGGAACGAGTTGTGAGGTCATGGCTGTAGTAATGCGGCTGGCAGGTACATTGTAACTCGACGCTGTGCAGCACATGACAGCGATATCAATTAACGAGGAAAATCTTATTTGAGTTTCGAGAAATATTTATCTTTCTCATAGTCATCTACTAGATCAAACTACACAAGCTTCATTTTAAACATTGGTATTGGATACAGAGGTGTATCGCGTGTCTTGTCATACTTAGATTTGGCTCTCGCGAATGAACTGGGCAACTCTTCTGCCACATCACCCACGGATATCCACATTGTAATAACTTTTTTACGATGAAGCTAAGCCCTATATTTAGGAGATATGAGATCTAAGAGTTAATAATGCAACGTGGAAATAATGTGTCGCTTTGGCTTACATGCATACTTAGAACTACCTTGCAGAAACTCTTGTTAAACAACTCTATTCACAGATTAAGATATTACTTATTTAGCAACCTGGTAGAAATCTTCAATCAAGCCATAAGGCGTTTTCCAGACCAAAGTATTTAAAAGCTTGTCTCCTCCGTCCTATTCTTACAGGTTCCTCTGCGACTGATCATTTATACCTTCACAACAGCTACCCCTGGACCACATTAACAAAATGCCAGACTGGACCTCAATCCCCCAAGATATTCGAGATCTCATCTTGAAACAAATCACCAAACTGGAACATATATAGCACAGTATTCTCCCGTCTCGAAGGAATGGCGCGATGCTATTGAGGAGAAGACCTTCCAACGCCTCCGTCTCGATCGCTTCTCCTGTGACCTCGACCCACTCAGGAATCTGGGACATAGACACAGGAGCCTCATCAAGCATATCTGGCTCAACATTAAACTCGCATCATACACTTGTAAAACCTGCAGATCTCTAAACACAGTTGTACAAGACCGGGAAAACTTCGAGGCTATCCAAGGGACTGCATTGGTGACATGGCAGGCGAACTGGAGATCACAACTTCAACCCGAGGTATACAGCGCATAGGTAAAAGTGGCTTGTGAGTATCCAGATTCTCGATGTATGCTCAAAGTTGAGAATAAGATACTCCCATCTGAGGTTGAGTCTCACGGCGATGCTATCTGGCGCTTGGGGCTGAAACATGTGGTGGACGCCGAGTCATTGAGACAGATACGGCTAGAGAACAGCATCCCTTGGTAGCACAGACTCAGGGATAATGCAATGCCGAGACACAAGTCATGACTAAATAACTCAACTCATTATATGTCAATAACACGTGGGGAGGATGTCCATCCTTGTAATCCCCAGCTCCTCTCACTCACCCTAAACAAGCTTAATACCCCACGCGAAACATTCCGTTAAACATAATCGTCCCAGGGAACCGGTTCCGCCCTGCGAGGTGGTCGCTTGCGGATATTAGTCCAACATGTCTTCCTGATCGCACTCAGGCTAATTTAACAGTAAGGGCTACTACTACTGCATCTCGGGTTGGTAACGACCGAGGAGAAGGCAGGTGAGGTCCAGGCAGCGAAATAATACTTCTTTTATATGTACAAATAGTGTAAATGGGGGTAACTCGGGAAATATTCACGGTTAAATGGAAGTTGAACATCATAGCTCGGGTATATAAGTGAACTGACAGTCTGTGTAACGATGTGTAATGTACTACATCATCTACAAACACTCCAGAAGTTGTATCTTAAGCTATTGAAGTAGTAGTTCTGGCTTCATAATGGCTAAAGCATCGAAGCGGCCTTTCTTTGGGTTCAGAGGAGGATGGCTTACATTCTGGATCACAGTTCGTCACTTGCGCCCCCTATTTGCATAGTCTAACTGTTCAGGCTGCTTGCGCGACAGACATGATGCTCTTTGGCTATGACCAAGGCGTCTTCACTACGTCCTCAAACACAATTGTCAATCCCAACTAATACAATCAGGCGGTGTTGTTGTCACCAAAGACTTTCTTGAGTTACACAATCTCGTTGGTCCTACAAAGACTAATCTTCTCGCTACTGTAACTGCGATTTACGACATTGGCTGTTTTGTAGGTGCAGTCATTGCATTTACAATCGGTGAGAGACTTGGAAGGAAGAAGGCAATTCTCGTTGGTACGGTTATCATGTCGATCGGGACTGTGATAAAGGTTACCTCGTATAGTCTTCCACAGATGATCGTGGGCCGCATAGTCCTTGGGTGAGAATTCCTCCATCCTTGTTACCTACACAATAGGGTGCTGACAATGTACAGTATCGGAAATGGCATCAACACTGCAACAGCGCCAATCTGGCAAACCGAAACAGCACAGGCAAAATGGCGAGGCAAACTCGTCATTCTAGAAATGGCCATGAACATCGCCGGTTTCTGCCTCGTCAATTGGATTAACTACGGTCTATCATTCGTCGAAGGCTCAGTCGCATGGCGATTCCCTCTAGCCTCTCAGTTTGTATTCATTTTTCTGCTTTTCGCTACCGTTCCATGGCTTCCTGAATCCCCTCGGTATGCTATAAATCCCCGAACCTGTGAATAGCTACTGATGGTGGTGGATAGTTGGCTTATTGCTCACGGTCGTACTCAAGAAGCGGCAGAGATTCTCGCTTGTATTGAGGATAAAACTACGACTTCTCCAGTTGTAACAGCTCAACTTCACGAGATCCAGTACAGCGTAGACTATGAGCTTCAACATGCAGTTAAATGGAAAGACATCCTCCTTCGTCGCAACAAAGACACGACCGATACAAAGACTCTTCGTCGTTTACTCTTCGGCGCAAATACACAACTCATGCAGCAATTCGGTGGCATTAACATCATGAGTTACTACATGCCCATTGTTCTCATTCACAGCGTCGGTCTTTCAGAGAGTATGGCTCGATTGCTCTCTGCGTGCAACGCCGTATCATACCTCATCTTTTCATCCGCGGCAGTTCTTCTCGTTGAGAGATGGGGAAGAAGAGGACTTATGCTGCTATCCACAGCAGGTCAACTCTTGTCATTCCTTGTTATCACTATTCTTTTGCGGTATGCAGTTGGTGATAGGAAAGAAGCGTTGGGATCAGCTTCAGTGGCTTTCTTCTTCCTTTACTTCATCTCGTTCGGGGTGGGAATGTTGGGAGTTCCGTGGCTGTATCCTACTGAAGTGAACTCGCTCCCTATGCGAACAAAGGGTGCGGCTCTTGCTACTGGAACAAATTGGTATGTATTCTCCGCAAGTGAGGATTGTGTCGTACTAACAAATATAGGGTTACAAACTTCATCGTGGTAGAAATCACTCCCGTCGGCATTCAGAACCTCGGCTGGCGCTTCTGGATCGTATGGACCGTCACAAACGCTCTTTTCCTACCCATTATCTACTTTTTTTACCCAGAAACTTGTAGGTTCAGCGCTCACCAAAACATTCGCGATGCTAACTTATCCCAGCGAACCGGAAGCTTGAAGATATGGACGCTTACTTCAGAGAGAACCCCTCCGTCATCGTCATTAAGGATAAAGATGCTATTACTGCCAGGAGGCCTGTGAAATATGTTCAACAGGATCAGGAGGATATTCGACGGGAAGAAATTGAGGATGGGAGCCCTGTTGTGGGAGTTGGCTATGAGAAGGTTCTGTGACGGTGCCCAGCTTATCACCTTAGACAGCAGAGGTATGTGATATCTATTAAGGAAACCCAAAGTTATAGATAACTTGGAGAAGATTATGTAATTCTTACCATATTATTTTAAAGTATGCCTTATACGCTTTACACAGTCTCAAGATCTCCTCTCTTTTCGTCGAGCGGTACCGTATCAGTCAGCCATCCACACAGAGTCAAGTCATCTTTTTGTCTTGCGAGTATGTGTCACAGCTGAGCAACGAGAGAACGGAGCATCCTATCTCACGAGAAGCTAAGGTCTTGAGGGCCCTGTGAGATGTGACCCTTGGTGCAAGATCAAGCCATGACACCAAGGTATCACAGTAGTATTGTAACGCGTATCTGAGAGAGTACCTCTTATGATACCACCACACATATTGTGCGATTACGGCACAGCAAGGTAGTACAAAGATACATCGCAGTTGTGACAGCGTCTAAACAAGTTAACATTCGGCTACTGCTAACATAATGTTACTTTGTCCGTGGCATTTTGCATACGACTCGGCGACTGACACCAGCTCGCGGCACTCGTATCATGGGACTCATCCCATATTCATCCCCAGCCATTTCTCAAAAGCCAGCTCCTCTTCAGATGACTTCTCGTCCCCATCCTCTTCCGTGTCTCCATCACCACCCAATCCAGCGTCATTCTCCTCCTCCGTCGTCTGCTCTTCCTCCAAAACCTTCCACTTCATCGCCTTCGCCCCATACATACCCTGATAATGTTCCGCCGTCAATGGCAAAACCGCATCCCCATTATCAAACCTCCTCAACGGCAACTGCGAAGCCTTGAACCACCACCTCTCCAAAAACTCCTCCTCCAGCTTTTTATCATACGGATTTCGTCGCTTCATCACCACATCACCATTCTTATCCCTCATGACTTCTCCGTTCTTATTCGTACTCGGCTTGATGAGAAGATCTTCAAAGATGGGACAATCGAACCAGGGTGAACTTAGAAGCACGCGTCGCCAAAGCCCGTCCTCGTGAGCCTGCTGCGTTTCTTTGGGATGCGGGGAGTGCAGGATCTCGCGCTACCAGGTCAGCATACCGCGCATATCGTGAAACTCCCAGAGGCGTGCTTTGGGGGCGTTTATGTCTTTGAAACGACGGTTTGCTCTGTCGAGGGCGGTCCAGAAGTAGAACTGAATGTGGTCATCTTTTTGACGTCGGAGTTCAGGGAGGTTGCAGGGTCTTGAGAAGACGATTATACGGCGAGATGCGAGAAGCCAGTCTTCATCTATCATTTCGGTTGATGGGATGATAGGACTTTTGTTGGGAGGATAGGGATAGAGATTTGAGAGGGGAGCATGGCATCTTTCCCATACCACCTCGATGTTCCCTGGGGAATCTGGTTTCTAACCATCTGGAAGATTCTCCATGATAAACATTCGTGGTCTAGAAAGTTTCTGTAAGTGCTGAAATGTCAACGAGTTCAGAGAGATTTTATAGTCGCATTTCAACAAGTCTGCTCTGTTAAGCAAACACCTTCGTTGACAAACGTTGGAGCAGGCAAACGCGGCATTCAACAACCTCCCTTCTTCAGCCTTACTATTATAAGTGATGAAGAATGAAAATGCGAAAACAAAGATGCAAACAGAGGTGAAGGAGTCAATGCATGGTGATAAAGTTGTCACTGTGAGCCAGCTGATGAGTCAAGATGTGGGACCGAAAGGATGAAGGGAAACAATCATGATTCTGGGGCTGTAAGGATTCGTTTGTATTTACTGTTGTCCGTTATCTCCAATTCAGTAACAATGAAACAAGCAATACTCTTCGTTTGTGAGCGAGTAAAGGAATGGTGATGCCTTCACCCTTTGCTAATCCATGCAAGTCTACTGGTCAGCTCGCTTACGTAACCCCCTGTCAGATCCCAGCAGGCCCAGCACCCAAGCTCATCAGCAAACCTTACGTAATCGGTCAAGCCTTCAACCGGAATTGACTGGAAGCTCAATCAATCACCTCACAAACCAAAACGGCACCTCATCACCCGCCCACGAAAACGACGAGTTGCCCGCCCGCACGAGGGACGATACGATAGTAGCGACATTCGATTGACCCGACGACCGAGTTATAGAATTGCCCAGCATGCCTCAGGATATGCCCCCTCGGGGCGGGTACGAGCCCGTCCAGTACAAGGTGCGTTTGTCTGAGGAGTTTATGGGAGTGATACTGGGAAGATATGTGGTTTGAGGGTATTTTTGGAGTCAATTGGCTTGGTTGAGATGTGTTCAAGGGCGATTGCGAGAGCTGAGAAAGAGATGGAACAATTGGAAACAACAAGGAACCTTCGATTCAAGGCCACACGCTGACTCTCTCCAGCGAAACCTCCCCGCAAAGGGTTTCCGTCCCGGTATTCTCCTCCTCGGAATGGGCGCTGTTATGGGCTACGGCTGGTACAAGCTGATCGGCGGCATGCGCGAGGCCAAGTACGTCCTCTATCCTCCCTCTCTACAATCAACCACAATACAAATGGCTGCAACCATATACAATACCATACAATCACCTACGGTACCAATGACTAACAATACTAGCGAACTCGGCCGTGAAAAGATGTGGGCTCGCATCAACCTCATTCCCCTCCTTCAAGCCGAAGAAGACCGTGATCAGGTCCGACGATACCTAGCCGACCAGAAGCGCGAGAAGGAATTGCTCGGCGACAATGCCAAGGTCTACAACAGCGACCGGTCAGTTCCCTTTTCCTATTAAAACTATGAGAGTATGTGTTAATGTGGTGCAGATTCGTGAGGCCGACTTTGGCTATTACACCCCCTCCTACTTCAAACTAAACGGTGGAAAGAATGGACTACTAAGCTTGTATATATGTTTTAAGAAATGGTTGTTTTACCATCTGGAATTGAAAGGTTACAAGGCATTGACTAAATGTGACTGACTGATGTACAACTTCTACTTGACACTCTCAATCTTCTTCTCCGTCCACTCCCACAACTTCCTGCCCATCTCCTCATCAAAGCACAACTCATCCCCTTTATTCCCCTTCCCAACAGGTTCATAAAACGCTACTTTCTCGTCCCTCTTCACATCCCCCGTCGCCGCCCATACAGTGTTATACCCGCCCTGCTCAGGCGTCATCATACTCGGATTCGTAACGTAGACAAACATCCTCTTCCAGAATCCCAGCCCAGTAACGAGATTCGTAGCGATCACGCCGGGATGGACGACCACGCTTTTAATAGCGGGATGTCGTCTCTCCAACTCCTTTGCAAAGACAATGTTTGCGAACTTGCTCTGTCCGTAACGACCCCATGTTCCGAACGACATAGCTTCCTGCTTCGAATGCAGCGTCTCGAAATCGATACCATTCTCCGGATGCCCTTTGTATCCGAGTGAAGTAACACTTACAAACCTCACATCATTACCGGGCTCCTCGGCAGTCTTGATCATGATCGGCAAAACAGCCATCAAAAGCGTCACATTGCCAACATGGTTAACACCAAACTGCAACTCCAGTCCATCCTTGGTAAGGCCATCAACAGCCATGACTCCCGCATTCGCGATAAACACATCTAAACGATCGTGGGTGAACTTCTTCGCTGCGGAGCGCATGCTCGAAATAGATGTGAGATCGCATTCGAGGAATGTTGCGGGGATGGGAGAAATGGCGGCTATGAGAGATGAAGCGGATGTAGAGGAACGGCCAGTGAAGTAAATATGTGAGGGATTGTGTGCTGCGAGGGTGAGGATGGCGGATCTGCCGAGGCCAGAAGTTCCTGGTGTTAGTTAGTAACTATAGGGATTATATGGCGGTTGAGATATAAGGCTTGCCTCCTGTGATGAGGATGACTTTTCCGGAGAGATCAGGGACGTCAGTGTCAGGGTTGAAGCCGTTGAATGAAACCATTGTGATGTTTTTGTGTTATTGTTTTGGAGTATGGAACAAGAGTGTTGGTTGTTGTAGATTCAGCTGAAGTTATCTGAATAGTAACAAGAGCTGGCGATATCCTCAGCCAAGAGACGACTCGTCCTTCTTATATACATCTCCACAAGGCATCATCTTCTCTACCCATGTATTCTTAATTACAAAGCAAGACAGTCAACGTCATGACTTGGTTGAATTATGAGACTCTTGCTAATTGAGGCGGCACGATAATTCCCCGATACTGAACGGGTTTCTTGAGTAACTTATACTATCGCGTTGTGGTGTATTTTATATATAGACCTGTTAGTACGGGATAGTACATTATCCCTTCTGGCCCACTAGAAATCGGCGACATTATCCCCGGAGGAGCGTAATCGACTTCAAGCCTCAAACTAGTCCACTCAACTACAATGACAAGCCAGCTCACATTTAACAGATTACTCATCTACCAATTTAGGATGCAAGATCATGTTTCAAAGACTTGATTGCCCATGGGGGTATACTAACAGTGCTAAATAATGTAAATCTCAAAACCAACTCCCACCCCATTGCCACCTTCATGTACACGCTTCTATCTCCTTTTTACGAAGTAATATCCTATTTCCATATCGCGCCTGACTCCAACCCCCCAAGGTTTCAAGTCTCATCAATCCGCCATCAGTTCTGCTAGCAGCTCCCGCTCCAATTCATCCTCGTCAAAATCTTGGCCCTCGGTCTCTACCACAGGGCCCTTATCCCTATCCTCCATCGCTTCGTCGCCTGTTGGTACTGGTGTCGGTAGACTTCCTTCTGTATCTTGGTCGTCGCCGTTGGGCGTCTGTATTGATCGTAGACCGGAAGCACCCCTATTCCGAGCCAAACGTTGCTTCTTGGCGAGAACACTCTCGCCTATGCTTGCTGTCCCGTCGTCATCAGACTCATCCGCGTCCGCCTTACGTTTGACACCCTGCTTCGAATTCAGTCCGTCCACAGTTTCCACATCAGATTCTGTAACAGTGGCAGCAACACTATCCCCATCCTCGTCGTCGTCGTCATCCATGAACTCGGCAAGTTCATCTTCAGCCTCACCCCAGTCGAAGTCTTTGAGCTCTTGACCCGTCTGTGCATCTTCGGCTTCGTCGGCTTCTGACGTGACTTCCGTAATGTCATCCCCTCCCTTCTCCCTATCGGCATCGAGAATCTCTAAAAAATAAGGCTGCTCATCGAGTCGTCTCCATTGACTTAGACAGTCGGTAAGCCAGTTCTGGTTGACGATCTTGATGCTGGATATCTTGGCTGCCTGCTGTACCTTCTTTGTACGAGGGCGTGATGAGGCAACCACAAGGTGTGTGACTCGCTTCGACACTGTATCCAGGACTTGAGCACCGTAACTCTGAGCCTGCATACCGATCTCCGACTCTTCCACTTTGACTCCAAGGGGCACAAGGCCTGATAGGACAATCACAAGACCAGACAAGACGCTGGACTTGAGTTCGTCGAGAATATCACCGGCATCCGGTACCATGGACAAGTCGACGCCATCGTCCACAGACGCCCTTCGCTTAGATTTGCTGTGCGCAGGTGGATGTGTCCCCTCCTTCTCCCTCCGCTCCGCTCGCCGCCGGTCGTATGTTTCGTAAAAAGAGCTGTGTAAATCTGTGAGGTGGTCTTGGAGCGCAATGAGCTCCTCGTCATCGTCAACAAGGACATTTCGGTGGTGAATAGGTGGTGATTCGCTAGCGTTCGTGACGTTTGCGATTTGCTGGTCATCTTCCTTATCCAGCTCCTCCTGCATATGTAGCAAGGGTCGATCCTTCAGCTGTTTCTCCAGAGTCTTCTCTTGCTCCTCCGTCTGGATCTTTAGGCTGACTGCATCGTCTCCGCCGCTCATCCTCACGATCTCGTCCATGGGCGAAGCCTTCGGGGCTAACTTCACGCCCTCCACCGGCTTCGACTTCAGTATAGGTAGTATATCCTGTCGCTTGGGAAGGAAACTCGAGTTGATATCGCCAATGCCCTTGAAGAAGTCGTAAGGTACCACTTTGATAAGGTTTGGTCGGTTCAAAGGCCACACGTCGGCTCGATCGTCAATGATGACTACCATGTCGGTGCTGACAGGGAACAGACGTTGCAGGCTCTTGGAAGTAATACTGCCGTTCTCATCACGACTAATGACGCGGTTGCCAAAAAGCTTCTGATCAGGATCGACGATCTTGGCAATATTGAGAGCGTAGGCGCGTGTACCCATGGTGTAAACGTGCAACTCGTACATCTTCGACACCTCATCCAGAAATTCCTTCAGTCCAGGTCGAAGCTTGATATAGTATGTGCAACCGCTCGTCAGTCCGCGGGGCCCGTCATCATTAAGTTGAAAGTCCCTCACGTCCTTGACAGCGTTATAGTTGGGGTTTGTCGGGTCGTTCTTCCACTCTCCAATAGTGGGTTCGATACAGGCATGGATGATAGTTTGATCAAGATCGACAACGAGGCTTAGCTTCCGTTGCCTGAGTAGGCGCTTCTGATTCTCGTGCTCGGCCTTTGTGGCGACGCTCTCGCTGACCCTCAAGACAGTCTGGTCATGGCTCATGTTGATCATGGCGCGATCTGTGTCGAGGTTATCAGTCGCCCAGTTGATCTCGGTCATGTCTGCACCACACAAACTGCAAAGACCTTGGACCTGAACTTCATGGCCGCAAGCCTCTTCGACCATCAGACAAGGCGCGTCGGCCGCGATCTCCTGACCTTCACGAATGCGCCATTGCTTGAGTTTGCCTTCGGCGGGGCTGTCATACTCAGTATATGTGGTTTCGTCGCTCCAGGTATCTTCGTTGACCTTGCGCTTCCAGTGGAACTTGTATTCAAAGATGCTCTCCTGCTTCTTGATGGTATCCCCGGGTTTCTTGAGTAGTTTGGTGACGACGATGGGGTAGTGTAGGCGCGAGCCTAGGGGTACGATTTTGTCGTACATTGTGTGTGACGGAGGTTGGTAAAATGTTGATTAAGGGTTCTTGCGATGATATCGGTAGCCTCTGTGACAGTATGAACATTAGCATGCATGCATCAGGACTTAAGTCTGGTAGATGGGTGTCGCGTTCATGGTGGCGAAGAAGCTATGTCGCCAATGACAAAGTAACATACCTAGAGAGCTCCCCTTTCTTTAATCCTTCTCGGCGCAGGCGCACCAGTCAAGCCCATGGCCTCACCAGAACCCAAAGCGTCGTCGCGAGGTGAATCAGCGCGCAGCAGATGGCACGTGCAAATCGCAAGCCAAAGATCGCGTTGAGATTTTCCCAATGGACAATTCTTCGCGATATCAGAGAGCGTAAGTAATCTTATCGAGGGAATTAAATCGGTACTGATAGGTCAAGTCGTTTTTGTTTCGCTGGTGTTTTGTGTCGACGTCTTCTTTTGATGTTTGGAAGCAAAGCTCGTACAGAGAGAGTGTGACGCACTAGGTTGGCACAGCTCAGCTCAGCTCTGCACTGTAGCGCGGGCCAGCTCCTCCCTTGTACTGATCGCAGAGTGCTGAAGAGCGATCACGTGGGGGGATAAACTGCCCACTATCCGGAATGCGCTGGAACGTAAACCCGGCGCGTAAACTGGTGGCGCAGTGGGCTTCTCTCCGCGATCGCGATGGATGGTCCAAGCTCTGGGGAGCAGATGCGACGTGATGCGATTGAATAGTAGCTTTTTTGTTTCACTAACTCTTTTTTCCCTTGATCTATCTTTATCAAGAAGAATAAGAATAAAGAAACAGAAGAGCAACTCTTCAAAGTCCCAATAATGCGATGCGACAGAAGAGGTCAAAGACAGAAACAGAGTTATGTGTGTCGTCACACGAGACGCGGGGGAATAAAATGTGTCAGCCAAGAATAGACAAGCAAAAGTTGCTATCGTCAAAGTTGCTGATATATCGGTTATTCAAAAGTGACAATGCTCCTACAAATCAACATCAGCAATTAGTTTGAGGATAAGGAAACATAAACATACCACAAATGAACCAATCAGGTAAAAAAGAATCATCAAGTTCGTCCTATGATGGCTCGATTTAACTGCCGCGAAGAGAAACAAAGGTGGGAAGACCCGCCCTTTTTGTACCTGGAGCTGAGTGCTACAGCTGCAGCTGCTGACCCCCCGTCCGTCACGACTCACATCATTCAATCATCAACAGCTTAATTAGCAAGGTTAAAAAATAAGGTAGCTATTCTTTTCGCTTCCCGAGACAAAAGGGTTCGAGAACAAAGAAGACCAATCACTCTGTTACACCATCTTTTCTCAAATTAAAAACATCATCTCTTTGTTTGTTCTCCCCTTAACTCGATTCCTTTGTTGGAATTGATCACTGACCGTCATGGCCGAGGCAATCACTTGGACAGCTTGTGTGGGGCTTCCAGTTGTCTCGCGACGCAGAAGTGGTCTCAGTTGGTGGCGTGTCGTGTCTACCCTAGATCAATTGCGGATGCTATAATCCATCACCAGTTGAGCTCGGAATGGACGATTAAGTCACATGCGCATTGTATTTTAGGTCGAGTTTGTCGGTGTATGTCTTCTCTACATTATACTGTACTCCACGCTAGTGTGTTGTCCTTGAGTATCGTAGAGCTTGTGACAAACTATGTACTACGTAGTAACATCGTGAAACATCAATAGCCGCCAAACAATCCACCCCAAACGCATACAACTTCAACTTCTCTTCACGAGCAACAATGAAAAGTCATAAAAGTGGAGGCAACACAAACTTGAAAATACCAAAATTATTCAAAACCACTGGTATCTATCGCAAAATCACAATCAACGCATCTCCCGCCCAATTCGACCATCTATATGTTCATCATATGTCCCATTTCGCATCACTCATACCATCATTGCGGTCAATCTCAACATAAGGATTCAACACACTTAAGCTGAGGATTGAACAACTCTGTAGCCTTCTGACACCAACTTTGTAATTTCCTCGTTTTTATGCTGCAAAATGCCCAGCGCATATGCAACGTCGTTCCACTGTCGCTCTGTTTCGCATCGACCAAGTCGAGCCGCAAGCTTCTCTGCCAATTGTTTGGCGTGTTTGTCCTAATTGACGCGTTAGTCACTGTTTGTCCAACTACAGGCAATTGACATACCTTTTCGACAAAGCCAAGCAGGAACTTGACAATCCTGCGGAAACTCTCCTCTTCCATGTTGCCGCCAGCACTTAGCAAACTGAACATGTCGACAAAGTGGTTATACACAGCATTGTCCTTGGTGCTGAGCTCAGTGAAGAACATTCTCGCCAGATCCGCAATCCTGCGATCCTCATCCTCTAAGCATTTAGCCATCTCGCCTAGCTGACCCTTGACTTTGACTTGTCCAGCCAGGATCAGGAAGGTCAATGTCATGAGACATGTTCGCTTGACTGACGCGTCGTCATCAGCTAGTCGGCGATACAAGAAGTCGGTGTTCTCGTCAATAAGATGGTTGAAGCAGACAGCCATATCACCAAGCGCGATAACAGCATTGCTTCGGACTGTCGCGTTGGGAGATCGCTCCATGATGGTGATGAGCAGGGGAAGGTTTGTCTCACAATACTCAGCAGACACGCACATGAGCTTGGCGAGACAGAGTGTCGCGGCAGCTTGGAGTCCTTTGTCGGCGTATGTCGTGTTGTTGGCGCAAATCTCGGACACCAGGGGACCGAACACAGCCAGGAGCGAGTCAGGTCCGTACAGAAGCTCGCGCTCACGGATATGCGCCATGGCTTCTGTAAAGTCATCTTCTGTTGTACCTCCGATAAGGTCAAGCTCGTCCGCATCTTCCTTGTCCTTGTCATTCTTAGCGGGCGCCGCCTTCTCCTTCTCTTGCTTTCTGCGCTTGAAGTCGAGTTCGCATAGCTCAAGGTGGACAATCTGCTTGATGGCGACATGGCCAACAATGAATAGAAGCTGTGACAGAGCGATCGCGTTGTCACGCTTCTTCTTCTCGCCCTGGGTCACAGTCTGGTCTGCTGTTGGCGCAGCCTTTGTCTCGTCTCGCGATCCGGGTCGGGAACTGGGTTGTGAAGATGGCGGGGAGCGGGGCTGTCCAAATACCTGTCGAGCCTTTCGTCGAATGAGATCTGAACAGAGGGTGTCGGGGTGCTTGGAAATAGCATAGATGGCGTTGATAGCCTGCTCTGCCACTCCATACCACTCCTTGCTGTCTGAAGGGACCTCAGTAATGGCTGCAAGTCTGTCTGACACAGCGTGGTCGTTGGGCAGCCGTGAAAACTTGACAGCAGAGTCCTTGGCTTGTCGTCCTGAGGGGTTGATTCGTCTCAAAGCAATGCACGTGAACTTGGCCAGTTGAAGATCATTGCGTCCATGCGTGCCAAGACCAGTTCGAAGCATGGTCTCCATCTCACCCACAACGATCTCGGGGTTTGCGGTCGCGAGCATTCCCAAGACGATGATCGCTCCTCGTCGCTGCGTCCTTGAAATTTCTCGCTTCTGAACGCCGTAAACCTGCCAAAGCTTGTTGATAACAACTTCGGGAACCATGCCACCCTTCATCATTGTCGCCAGAAGCTGCTCAAGCGAAGTGAGCTCGGCAGGTGTCGCGCCAAATGTCAGACTGATCATGTTTCGCGCAATGTAGTTGGCCGCATCGTTAGGACTGAATGAATCAGGGGCCTCAAAGAAGAGTCGCCTGTAGCAATCGATCAGATGTGTCTGGACTCCCTTGCCTTCATCACTGTTGCCCTTGGTCCAGATCAGACGAAGCATACGTCGGATGCCGACCTTGTTCTGCTCAATGTTGTACGCATCGCCAACCTCGAAGAAGTCAATGGCCTCGATAACCTCGCTCTTGTTCCTTGAGCCGAGGAGCTGGCAGATGGTAGTTGTCGCATCGTGGACAACATCGATGAACTTGAGCGCCTCGTTGTAGTACCTCCTGGTTAGAGTGAGCTTCTCAATAGCCTCACTTGTGGCAGCCTCCTCTTGAGCCTTCTGAATAGCAGCGACCTTTTCCTCTTCAGTCATCTGTGTAGGCTTTTGTGGCGAGCCAAGTTGTGTGGCCTCATCCAGAAGCTCGTTATCAACAGTCGTGTTGGCCTGGTCACCCCCAAAGCCGGGCACGCCAGGTGGGGGCTTGAGAGCATCCAATTCCTCCTGCACCTTGTCTAGACGAGCCTGCCATTCCTTTCTATGCAGCTGTGCGCCATGCATGACTGTGAAAGGATGGGTCTTGATAAGTGTGCCCAGAAGCTTAATAGCATTACGTCTGACGTTGCTGCTTTTGTCTTCCAAACTTCTGCACGCGAGCTCGGCTGCCTTTTGTCGTCGCTTGGGGAACTTTTGGGCAAGATCGCAAAGTCGCATGTACACTTGAAGGGCTCTGCATCGGCAGTAAGGGTTGATATCGAGAAATCGCTCTTCCAACACGTCGAAAAAGGCGTTGAGCTGAGACTTGTGGTTCTCGCTGCGCTCGTCCTGCTTGCTAAGATAGCCAACCATGTTCCCACAGACCTCAATGAGGGCACATCGAAGAGTATATGACTGTATCTGTTAGCCAAAGATCTTTGCCATATCCTCGCGGACCTACCTCGCTGTCTAGTTGTTTCGCGAGCATGGTCATCTGCTTGATCACCAATCGTGGTGCCAGCTCGGAAAGCTTGGCAATGAAAGAAGAGACAGACTTGGGTCCTCGTGTATCGTTGGAGTTGAATTCCTTGTTACTGATTTCTCGTAATACCTCATCAGCGAGCTGAGGATAGTCGTATGTCTCGGCTAGAATATGTAGAAACTCGGCCATGGGTTCTGACAAGTGCTCAAAGTACGTCAAGTTTTGGATGATGTTGATTTGCGCCGCTACCAATTGTGAGCCTCTCAATTCGTTTGGATACTTTGCAATACATACCATATCCATGCCCATGGTGCTTGACAGCAATGCAAAGGACCTTGAAGCAGTGCATTCGGATAGCTGTTGCCTTAACTCGCTGCTCACTCTCCAAAACCATGTAGACCGGCCGAGTGAGAAGACCAATGAAGGTATCTCTCTCACTTGTTGTGAGGAAGATCTTGGAGAGCTTGAGCTTGAGGACCTTGCACATAATTTCTAGAGCACCTTGCAGCTGTGTAGCCGAGTCCCAAGCTGCATCCTTGTCTTTTGCTGCTCCCTTCTTCGCCTTTCCACGACCCCTGGCAGCAGGCGCTGTCGAAGACTTCTCTGCAGCCTTGGTCTCGACAGCAGCGATAGTCCATTGGAGAAGGAAACCGTATATCTCGAGTAGCTTCTTATGGTGGGGCACTGAGTCCTGCTCGTCGGGGGAATCGATATCGGAGTGCACAGAGTCGGCCTCTGCGCTCAAGCCGCTCATGACGAGATCGAAGATCTTGCTGAGGGCGTGGGTGGGAAGGTGTGCTGTGTATCTGGGAGTTTCTAGCTCAGAATGTCGTCCCAAAGAGGTCGGTGTCTCGGGAGAGAGATGTAGGGATAAGGGGGCTAACTTGAGGAGGAACTGCAGCGAATCCATGTGGGAGGCGCGCATGATTGCATCTGGGTTATCGGCGACAGCATCGACAATGGGGTTTAATACAGAGTTCACCACGGGGAGTGTTAGGGCTTCGGGGTCATTTTCGCAGTCGAACAGAGCAGCATCAGCTTCAGGTGTGGCGATGCTGGCCGGGTCTGACATGTAGTGCTTGAGGGCATCGTTGAGGTCAAAGTCAATGGCATCCATGGCGGGCGATTCGAATGTGTCGTCGCAAAGGCGAGCGACAAAATGGAAACAAGAAACGAAGCGGGTGAGAACGTTAGAAGCCTAATAAGGAGGGTATCATAAAGTAATGAAGTAGCCGCCGTTCCTTATGCGCCGGCTGTATATCGCGACCAGGTAATTACCGTTGAACCGGACCGTTGGTGTTGTGTTGACAATGCTAGCTACCTACGGAGTCGGTGGAGGGGATTTGGATTTGGCGGAGGGGACGTGAGCCAACCCCTGGGCAACGATTGTTTTTGTTTTGTTCAACGCAGCCAGTCAGAACCCTTCCCCTCCATGTCCCGCTACAGCCCGCAAGGATCTCAATGTTAGCGCGAGACTGAAATTTACCATATTTAATTTTAAAGACTTATTTCTCCTTTAATAGAGCTTCAAAATAAGGACAAAAGAGAAAGTTTTTAGTCTTAGGCATCTAAATAGTAATCTAGTCTAATTTTCCTTATTTTCTAGGCTTTTTTTCTATATACTTTCTATAACTATAAGTCAGGGTGGAGAGGAGTATGGCGCTAACATTTGAGATCCTTTCGCGCTGTAAAATCCCAGCGCGTTGTACCTATCAAACCCCTGCAAACATCGAGACTGGGACTTATTTGATCTTGCTGGAGCCCCTCCAACCCTCGACTGCATCTGTACTGTAAACTCTGGTCTGCTCCAAACGACCAATAACGCCGTCTTGTGCTTTTGCTTAGTTTGTTTGTACCTGCACGAGTTCGAATTGACTGCACAAGCGGCTGAAGTTACTTTTTGCTGGCTGTTTTTTTCTGTATTACAAAGCCACTACGAGACCATGACTACGGCGGTTCAGCAGCATGTTGACGAGCACTTCGATATCCATGAGGATCTGAGGACGGAAGATACGGAGATGATGGCGGAAGAGGAACGGACTGAGGAGGCTGCGCCAATGGATGAAGACGAACGCGTTCAGCTGTTTCAGCAGGCGCATCAACAACACCATCATGTTCAGCAAATGCATCCTCATCAACAACAACACCAGGTTCATCGCCAACCACAACCGCAATCCCAAGAGGAATCTCAAGAAGAGGAAGAGGAGGAAGCGGCTGAGGAGTCATCCGAGGACGAAGCTGTCGATCGAACTGTTCAAGCAGCCATGGACAAGCTACAGAGTGACTTCCCTGGCTTTCGCAATCGGTACCGTTTGATCAAACGTATCGGTGAAGGTATGCCGACAACATCTTTCCTCTAGTCACCAATTGATACTCACAAACAATGTTAGGAACATTCTCCACCGTATACAAAGCCGAGGATATCATGTACGACCACTACGACAATAGTTGGGACTACGAAGACGACTCGTCAAAGTGGACGCCTCCTCCAAAAGCAACCGACAGTCCCGTTTCTCAACGTCCGCGTCGCAAGGCACGCTACGTCGCCATCAAGAAGATTTACGTCACCTCAAGTCCCTCACGAATTCTCAACGAGCTTGAACTTCTCCATGACCTGCGCCAATGCCCCTCCGTCTGCCCTCTTATCACCGCTTTCCGCGAAACCGACCAAGTGGTGGCCATCCTCCCTTATTTTCGTCACGGAGACTTCCGCACCTACTTTCGCGACTTGACCATCACGGAGATTTCCATTTATCTTCGAGAACTCTTCACCGCGCTCAAAAGTGTCCACGACCACAAGATTCTTCACCGAGATATCAAGCCTACCAACTTCCTCTACGACCCAAACACCCAGCGTGGTGTTCTTGTCGACTTTGGTCTTGCGGAGAGGGAAGGCTCTGATGCCAAACCTTGTCTCTGTCATGAGACCCGAGAGGTCCGCAAGAATCGCCAGACAAACTCAGTTTGGGCGCAGAATGCTGCGACTCCTCAGACAGGCTATCCCAAGTCCGACACACGCTCATCGCGACGCGCTAATCGTGCAGGAACTCGAGGTTTCCGTGCCCCTGAAGTTCTCTTCAAATGCACAGAGCAGTCGACATCTATCGACATTTGGTCTGCAGGTGTTATCCTCCTTACCATTCTGTCCAAGCGATTCCCCTTCTTCAATTCGGCCGACGACGTTGAAGCCATGATTGAGATTGCAACCATCTTTGGCACCAAGCGCATGAAGGCTGCAGGTCTACTCCATGGCTGCGTCTTCGAGACCAGTATTCCCACTGTTGGCCAAGGAGGCTTCTCAATGGAAAAAATCATCATGTGGAGCACATGCCGAGGCGAAGACAAGCCCTTGAAACTTGAAGAAAAGATGGCTATCAACTTCTTGGAATGGTGCATGGAGCTGGACCCCGGCAGGAGAATCACTGCTGCAGAAGCTTTGAACCATGATTTCCTGCAACTGGGTGAAGTTGAGACCGAGGAGCGACGGGAGAACGAGGAGCCTATGACTTCGGAGTATTAATAATAAGATACTGTATCACTAATGTAACCATAGTAGCATGGACAGGCGTTTGGTTTGCGTATGGTGTTATGGAGGCGGTTGGCTAGATATCTGTACATAAGGTAGCCATTATGACTGCGATACCCTGTTGATCAAAGTTTTACTGGAATCATGGCGGAGCACAGCATAAACAAATGGCCAAGTCACGATGAATCTAAAAGAAATTATCATTCATAATCATGGGCGAAAATCGATTTTTATTTCGTTAACTCCGTGCAAGAGTCCCTGATGCAATGCCCGAAGCCGACCGACCTAGGTCCCTGGCCAATTTTTATAGCGCAGGAGACCTGTCCCCCAGTGCCCGGCTGTTCACCGGGTTGGAGATTCTTTTCCGTTTGATATTCCCATACAAGCCCAACCGACTCCTAGCAAGCACAACATTTAGAGAACAGTTGCTTGCTTAAGCGACAAGCTCGACAACACCACCGGCCTGCTTGATCTTCTCCTCAGCAAGACGGCTGACCCAGCGGGCGCGGACGACCAGAGGGATCTCGGGGAGACGGCCCTTTCCGAGGACCTTGGAGTAGCCGAGGGGGAGGAGGTCGAGGACGGGGACGGTGTCCTTCTTCTCGCCGGAGACGTAGGCGTCACGGGTCTCCTGGGGAACGAGAGACCACAGCTGTAGGGAGTTAGTTACATGTTCGTGAAAGTTTTGCGACTTGGTTCGGTCGAGTCGCGTGGGGTTGTATGTACCTTGTCGAGGTTGATGATGGGCTTCCAGAAGTGGTTCTGCTGCTTGTGGAAGTATCGCATACCAACCTTACCGAAGTAACCGGGATGGTACTATCGCAGAGTCAGCCATTTCAAGTCCTTCGCATCTCGTAGGTATCATCCTGTCGAACCTTGTCCATGTTGGTACGGTGGTGGTGCTGACCACCGGCAAGACCACGACCACCGGGGTGCTTGCGGTGCTTTCCGACACGTCCCTTACCGGCGGAAACGTGGCCGCGGCTGATTCACAAGTCAGTCCATCACAAGTTCGGTATATTTGTATCGATATGGTATCTCGTCGGTATTCGAGAGCAGCCGCCGACAAAGGGCGATTATTGTGAGCTCCAGCGGTCCATCTCTAATTCTTTGCAGAACAGAAACAGACGCGGTCTCTCTCAACTACCAACCTCGTCGACGGCGAGGGGGATGAGGACATACTGCTTGCGGGTCTTTGACAAACGGGTAGGCATGGCGACGGCTGTGGGTGGTTGTCGACTTTTCCGGTGTTCACAGTCGAGACTTGAAATCGGGTGGTGATGTTCTGCAAAAGCTAGCGACTTCGATTCTTAGACGAGGGCAGGGCAACCCTAAGAAAATTGGCTGTGGGAAGGTGGGGCCGACTCTGGTTCTTTCCGAGTTTGTGGGTCAGGTGATCTCGTGGATTGACCGTGGTGAAGTTCGGCGAGGACCCACCAATGACGAGCAGTCAATCGTAATCTACCGAATGCTTAGACGCGACTTAACGCGGCGACTCTACCTTATGAGATCCAGTGGCTGATTGTACGCTGATCAAGATGGCGCAAACTGATGTGGATAACCTCACAAAAGATCTGGAAAAGCTGGACTTTCATCACCCGTATACGCCTTATGATGTTCAGGAGCAATTTATGAAGGCTGTTTACAATGTTCTCGAGACTGGAAACGGCCAAGTTGGCATCTTGGAGAGTCCAACTGGTACAGTGAGTGCATCCCTGGAATTTATCAGTGTATCTTGGTGATGTTGTATATGTAACGCAGGATACACTAACTCCAAACAGGGAAAATCACTTTCCCTCATCTGTGCCTCATTAACATGGCTTCGCAACCACAAATCCAATCAATTCGAAGCATCAATACAAGAATCTGCAGATGCTTACAAAGATGAACCATCATGGCTCGTTGAGCAGCTCCTGCGTCGCAAACGAGAAGAGCTCGTTACTCGATGGGAAGAGCGAGAAAAGCGCCTAGAAACCCTTCGTCTCAAAGAAAAAGCACAAGAGGAACGCGCCCGTAAACGTCGCCGTGTCGATGAGTACCTTCCAAGTAGGCCACGTGTAGAAGACGAGGATGCTGAGTGGTTGCTTGATGGTCCTGATGATCGCGATGCGGGACCCCAGGATGCTTTGTCTGGGCTGAGCAAAGAGACACGAGAAGTCCTTGCCCGTATTGGCTTGGGAGGTCCCAGGAAACTTGAAGAGGAAGATGATCTTTTGGAAGAGGAGATCAAGGTGCGAACATCTTTAATGAGCTGTAAACGTCCCGATAGTAACATCAATAGATCTATTACACATCAAGAACACATTCTCAGCTTTCGCAGTTCATCACTGAACTCCGCCGCCCTTCGTTTCCGCCTTCACTACCGTCATCACTCGCTAAGAACGAAGAGACCAAATCCGAGGCAGTCAAACTCTTACCATTGTCATCGCGACAGAGATTATGTATCAATCCCGCAGTCTCCCGCCTCGGCTCTGTCCAAGCCATCAATGATCGCTGTTCAGAACTCCAGCAACCAAAGTCAGGACAAAAGTGTCCTTTCGTCCCCAAAGATGATCTTCTTTCACAGACCCATCAGTTTCGTGATTCGGCTTTGGCAACGCTTCCTGATATCGAAGATCTCCATCAATTGGGCAAGTCACTAGCCGTGTGTCCTTACTATGCATCACGAACTGCCCTCCCTGGCGCTGAGATCATCACACTCCCTTATCCACTGCTACTACAGAAGAGTGCCAGAGATGCTCTCGGCGTCAAGCTTGAAGGTAGTGTTGTCATCATTGATGAGGCGCATAATATTATGGATGCAGTGGCAAATGTGCATGCAGCTGAGATTAAGCTGAGTGATCTACGAAGAGGGCGAGGGATGTTGGGTGTATACGTAAAGAAGTTTGGCAAGAAGTTAAAGGGCGTCAATAGAGTCAATGTCGGTCGAGTGGGAAGAGTCGTTGACGGTCTCAGTGAGTGGATGGAAGGGGCTCTCAAGTTCAAGGTCAGTCTAATGCTCACGGGCAACGTCGCGTCTAACATCTCGGCAGCAAGAGCATGGCATAGTAGATCCCAACGATCTCACAAGACCAAAAGGTATTGACCAGATCAACATGTTTGAGTTGATTCAGTACATCCAAGAGTCAAAACTCGCCTTCAAGATTGAGAGTTACATATCTCATGTTGAGAGCGAGGATGCCAACACTAAGACACCCAGATCAAGTACTCCAGTTCTTCACAGCCTGGTATCGTTTCTCATCGCTCTCACAAACCTCAGCTCTGAAGGTCGAATTTTTTACCAGAAGATTAAGGGGCCGACGTCTGATATACAACTTTCTTACTTACTTTTATCGCCAACTCACGCATTCTCATCTATTGCATCCAGCGCGCGAGCGGTTGTACTTGCTGGAGGTACAATGTCTCCCTTTGACGATTATAAAGACCACTTATTCCCCTCACTGGGACCAGATAAAATTACAACCCTGAGTTGCGGACATGTCATCCCACCTGAGAATCTCTGCGTCTGGACATTGGCATCTTCGCGACCTGGTGCGCCGCCTTTTGAGTTTAGCTTTCAGAAGCGAGGCGACACAGAAATGATAACGCAGCTGGGTCTTGCTATATTGAACCTCTGCGCGTTAGTACCAGATGGCGTCGTTATCTTCTTCCCAAGCTACGGATATCTCGATGAAGTGGTTGCTGTTTGGCAAAAGAGTCAAGGTGCAAATGTGCAACCAATTTGGGATCGATTAGGAATCCGCAAAGCCCTCTTCAAAGAAACAAGAGGCGCATCAAGCGATGAAGTACTCCAAGAATACTCCGACGCCATTCTTGGCGAAAAAAGCAATGGGAAGGGCGCCCTCCTTCTCAGTGTCGTCGGTGGTAAAATGT
Source organism: Fusarium sp. NRRL 53497 (assembly GCA_013184445.1). Classification (NCBI taxonomy): domain Eukaryota; kingdom Fungi; phylum Ascomycota; class Sordariomycetes; order Hypocreales; family Nectriaceae; genus Fusarium; species Fusarium sp. NRRL 53497. The sequence goes on along the minus strand of JABCJZ010000280.1, from coordinate 66,117 downwards.
CTGAAGGCATCAACTTCTCTGACCGTCTTGGTCGATGCGTTATAGTCATCGGCCTACCCTATCCCAACATAGCATCACCCGATTGGAAAGCCAAGATCGAGTACATCGAAACAACTATGCAGAACAACCTCACAGCGCAGGGTGTGACAAAAGAAGAAGCTATAAGCCGGGGGAAACAGACAGCACGGGACTTTTACGAAAATGCATGCATGCGGGCCGTGAACCAGAGTATCGGCCGTGCAATCCGGCACCGGGGCGACTACGCGGCGATAGTCCTTGTGGATCGACGGTATGGCACGGAGCGAATCCGGGGCAAACTACCGGGGTGGATCAGAGGAGGTTTAGTCAAAGAGAGTCACGAGAAAGGTCTCGGAGGATTGATGGGTGCTGTCGGAGGATTCTTCCGAGGCAAGAAGAGCCAGAAAGAGTGACAGTTGAAGCTTTCATATCACGAGACAGCTTTGAGCTTGTACAAAAATGGGAGCTACTGACTTGTGTGTGGAGGTCGAGACCCTTCTTGGCGTGGGAATGGAGAGGCGAATGGAAGAAAAGATTCTGCGGAGAGGCAGATTAGGCTTTTCCGCCACAGAGACCGTGCTTTAATGGAAGATCAACAGCCTGTCAGAAAGATGCAGAACATGCGTCGAACATTCGATAACTAAGGCAGCGACAGGGTTTACTATCAGTATCGTCACAGCCATAAAGACGGTATTTCCCTCACAAGATAACGCACAATTTACAGAATATGTAATTTATAATAAATATATCATATACAGTCAAGGGTAGATGCGGCAACATCAGCCATTTCGTCCTGTCAAACAATGACTTTCCCGCGGTCAAAAGACCCCATGCGGCGACGTTTATCCCGCAGAATCGCGTTAGCAGATACACTAACACCAGCTCCGATTGGCGAATAGAATCATTGATAAAAAGCTAGTGAGGAGATACAGAAAAAAAAAAGGCGGACCGGGACCGGGACCGGGGCGACTGATCAATTTGACGATTCGCCCTTCTGACTCTTATAAGACTCACTCACACCTACAACTCTCTCATTTCTGCCCGTATTGTTTTCTGTTGTTTTCACCAATCTTTGGTGTTGATAAGAGCCATGGCCACAAAATCAGATACTGCTCCAGAGCGGAGCATGCCTCCAGCCGTTGAGAATGAGGATCACAGCGACGTTGAGAGTCTCAAGGCAGCGGCTCTTTTCCACAAAGCTCTGCGCATGGGAAGAGTTGAGGAGAAGGGTATTCAGCCCATCCCCCTCGAAGAACGCACCGTAACACGATTCTACAATATTTTCACCATCTGGGCTTCTATCAACTCTAATATTCTGGGGTGAGTAATTAACCAAGCGTTTCTTCTACATAAACATATACTGATCATTGAGTATAGTATCACTTTTGGTATGCTGGGTCCGTTGGTGTATGGTCTGAGCTTGAGAGACTCTGCCCTCATTATTCTCTTCTTCTGTCTCTTCTCGACTATTGGACCTGCGTATCTCGCCACTTTTGGACCGAAGACAGGAATGAGACAGATGATTCAGGCGCGATACAGTTTTGGTCGTTATCTCGTCTCTATCCCGGTTCTTCTCAACCTCGCCACTCTCACTGGTTTTATGGTCATCATCTTTGTCGTCGGCGGGCAGTGTCTCTCTGCAGTGTCAAACGGACACCTGAGTCCCGATGTCGGTATTGTCATTATTGGCATTCTGTCGCTCTTCATTTCATTCTGCGGTTTCAAGGTTCTGCATTATTATGAGACATACGCCTTCATCCCCGCTATCATCGCTATTACTATTGCAACTGGATGTGGAGGCTCCGAGCTCTCTAAGCAGGCTCCTCCTGCGGCACCGGCGACTGCAGCGGCTGTTCTCAGCTTTGGCATGATTGTTGCGAGTTACCAGATTCCCTGGGCAGCTATCGCGAGCGATCTTACGACATATTTCGATCCCAAGGTTCCCTCATCCCGGGTCTTTGCATACACTTACCTCGGTCTCGTTACACCCACCATCCTTCTCATGACCCTCGGAGCTGCTATCGCTGGAGCTCTCCCCAATGTCCCAGAGTGGTCAGAGGCCTACGATAAAACAGCTGTTGGAGGTGTTCTCGCAGCTATGCTTTCCAGCGCTGGTGGATTTGGCAAATTCGTCGTTGTCATCCTCTCCCTCACTCTGCTGGGCAACACAGGTGGTACCATGTACGCCATCACACTCAACTTCCAGACTCTCATCCCAGGTCTTATCAAGATCCCCCGATACGCCTTCGCCATTGTCGTAACCGTCATTGTCATCCCCACCGCTCTCCGAGCTCAGCGCGATTTCTTCGTCAACCTCGAGAACTTTGTCGCTCTCATCGGTTACTGGTCTGCATCTTTCATCGGCATTGTCTCCGTTGAGCATCTCGTCTTCCGCAAAGGTCGCTACGACACATACGACCATGCTATCTGGAACGTTGCGTCTGAACTACCCCTGGGCATTGCTGCTATCGCTGCGGGTATTATTTGCTATGCGCTTGTTGTGCCTTGTATGGCGCAGGCTTGGTGGACGGGCCCGATCGCTAAGACTACGGGCGATATTGGATTTGAGATTGCGTTTGTTATGAGTTCAGTGTTCTATGTGCCTTTCCGATGGTTGGAGAAGCGTCTGTCAGGGAGGTAATGAGGGAGTCAGTACGGCTTCAACGCCGAGTGACAAGCTAATGATGTATGGTATATAAAATAGAAGGAATAGAGAAAAGAGTAGTATATTTGGAAACTGGTGGTTCTGAAGCCTTGGTGGTGTTTTTATCTCCCTGAAGGTCTTTAATACGATTCCATAGGATTCATACACCAAAAATATCATAAATTGAAGCTCTTATGCTAAAACCGAAAGACCCCGTCAATGACCTCATACCCTTTCCTTGACAGTCATCATCATCCCATACCTCGTTCTTCCCTCCAACCCAAGCTGCTGAAACGCAATATCCCCAAATACTACATCAATATCCGTATGTGCAGTCCTGGGTTCTAAATTTGTCTTCAAGCCCACACACTCGAACGTGTAATCACCAACAGTCATGACTACGATCATCTTTAGCATGCTCATCGCCATGTTCTGTCCAGGACACACTCGTCCATCTCCTCCAAACGGCCGAAAGTATTCCGGCCTTATCTTTTCCTGACTAAGCCACCGCTCGGGTCGGAAGGCCGTGGGATCAGGGTAGATATCCAGGTCGTAGTGAATACTGTGGGCGCTGATTGTCAAGATGAGAGCATTGTCAATTGGTAGGCGACGGCCGTTGTATGTTATCACTGCTGTACCAGGAGGACCTTGTTTTAGATTTGACCCGGGAGGATAGAGTCTCAGTGTCTCTTTGAGAACGGCTTCTGTGTAAGGTAGCTTGTGAAACATCTCTGGATTATTGAGAAGAGAGGTTTGAGGTGTATTTCCGAGCTGTTCAATATGTTCTTGATGCAACTTTTCGACAATATCAGGTGCCTTTGTTAAATGCATGAATAGAAACTGGTGAGAGGTATCAGCGGGAAGAAAATCTGATATTTGCTATTCTTACACATAGGGTATTTGCCGATGAACTATGTCCTCCCAAGAGCATAGTCCTAATGCTACCGTAAAGTCAGTTGGTGCCAGTATATGACGGGACAGAAGACTTACGTGCTAACGATACGCTTCTTATCGGCATTAGGAAGTTGTATCCGGTCGTTTCGTCTTCTATCATCCTGCATGACAAACGCCTCAACATGTTCACGAAGCAAGAGGTCCAGTAGACTCTTCGGATTCTGCCTCGAAGGAACGATCCCTTCCTCAAGCATGCAGTCAAGTCGTTCATTTATCTTCTTCGTAAGCGAGGATTCAAGCCTCCCTATAATCTGGCGCCTTCTCCACCGTCGTGGTATTTGGATCATGGGGTTATATGCGACCCGAATGTCTGACTCCTCCCGGGCAAGATTGACAAGATTTCTCAAGTCAGCTAGGTCTTGGCTTCCGGTGGTCTGAGAATGCTGGGGGTAGCCTAAAGTCGCTATTGAGACTATTCCATAGACGAGTTTGGCTGCTAGTTCTTCCATGGAGAACGTCTCCCCGGTGATGGCCAACTCATCTAGATTGCGCCGCCACTGTAAGCACTCGTCGATCATGCAGCCTGCCATACCGCGGATATAAGGTGCTGAGAACAAGGGACTCATTGCCGTGGAAAGCCTCTTCCATGGAGAGCCATTGAGAGTTACAACCGAGCCCTCTCCAAACATGGGATCCAGGTGTACGGCAGCCATGCGATGCACAGGAAGGGGTTTGTGGAGAGATGACTGCTCAATGAGCTTTGGGTCTGCTATTGTGACCATTCCAGGACCGATGGGCCAGAGGTCAAGATAGAATATCCCTTTGATGTTGTATCGATGAATGATCTCGGTACAGATAACTTGAGGGTGGGAGTTGGGAGGCATCAGTGCTGCAATCTCCCCGAAGACTGTTATATGGCCAAAGAGCCAACTATGAGGGGGCCCTGGCTGTCGCCAGTCAGTTGCATTGTTGAAAGCTGTGTAGGGGTGAAGTTACCAAGTCTCGATAGAAGCGACGGGTTCTGTATCCACGGTAGATCATGGCAATGATTAGAGTGACTGTCAAAGCAGTGGCCAGGGCTAGACCTGGCCTCTGTAACGAGAAGGTTGATATGGCTTTGATGACGTCCATTGAGTGAAGTGCCAAAGAGGACAATAGATTGAGCAAGATGCAGCAATAAAGACTTAGGACTCACGAGATTGGCCATGTTTACTTATACATTGAGTAGGGAAGCTGTATCAGGGTCCATGTTACACCATCTCAATACATTCGGCTTCCGATGCCCGTCAGCCTTAGGACTTACATAAAATTGATCCATTTAGACTATACCTTGGGAATGAGAGCACAATGTGCGACATTGACTTATTCCACGATCGATTGATCTGTAATTAGAGCCTATCTCTTTAGATGGCGTAAGGCTTGTGGAGCATGCCTTAAAGAAGTTAAGAATTACCTAAATCTTATCTTATTTTATCTACTCCGTATAATTTTAGCTACCTTGACAGATAAAAGAAAAGATTGGGCCCTACAAGCCTTATACCATCTAAAGAAATAATATCTCAAATAATTAATTAATTCTCTGATGTCAGGAACTAGACGGATAGGTATCAGTTGTTCTCTTATCTCGCTAATTCTATTGACATCTAATTGGTGTAGAAAAGCATCACTAACTCCACACCGTGGATGACATCGTTCCTCTTCCTTGATCTTGACCTCCTCTTCTATCTCACATCACAGTAAAGGCCCAGGATGTCTCGAAATATATGGTCAATCCCCCTCCAAATAACAAACTTCAACATTGTCGTCGCTTTTCTCGGCGGTTTCATCTCCATCTTCGGTCTCGTGTCTTACCTCCTCAAGGAAAACTACTACCTCTCTGAAGCACGTACGTACAACCCTTGCATATCGATCTCTTGGCTCTTGGCATTGCTACTAAACACTTCCATTTGCAGTTATTTCGCTCTTGGCAGGCGTGGCGTTTGGGCCAAATGGAGCCAATTTTATTCGTCCGGATGATTACGCTGAATGCGATGAATTCCCAGACTCATGCGAGACGGATCTCAATGCTATAACCCTGAACTTTAGTCGTCTTGTTCTCGGTGTTCAGCTTGTTCTTGCGGGTGTGCAACTCCCGAGTAAATACCTCGTTAAAGAATGGAAGTCTCTCAGTCTTTTGCTCGGTCCGGGTATGACTTGTATGTGGCTAGCTACAAGTCTTCTCGTATGGGCATTCGCTGGACAACCGCCATTTCTTCATGCCCTCGCCATCGGAGCATGCGTCACGCCCACAGATCCTGTTCTTAGCGCTGTTATAGTCAAGGGAAAGTTCGCGGATCATAACATTCCCCAGGAGCTTCAGTATCTCATCACAGCAGAGTCTGGCGCCAATGATGGACTTGGCTACCCGTTTCTCTTCCTCGCTTTGTACCTCATCAAGTTTACTGGCGCGGGAGCTACATATGGCGGAGCTGGTGATGCGATGGGTCTGTGGTTTGCAATTACATGGGGCTATACCATTCTTCTCAGTGTGTTATATGGCGCCGTTGTGGGATGGGTTGCTAAGGAACTGCTTCACTTCGCTGAGAAGCATAACTACGTTGATCGGGAGAGCTTTCTCGTGTTTGCTATCGCCCTTGCGCTGTTTGTCCTGGGAACGTGCGGTATGGTCGGTACAGACGACGTATTGGCCTGCTTTATCGCCGGCAACACGTTTACATGGGATGACTGGTTCCGACTCGAAACCAAGGATGATTCCCTCCAGCCTACGATCGACATGCTCCTCAACGTTACCATCTTTCTCTGGTACGGAGCCATCATCCCCTGGGAAGATTTCCACGACAACTCGGTCATTTCTTTATGGCATCTTGTCCTTCTGGGCATTTGTGTTCTGGTGTTGAGGAGATTGCCGTGGGTATTTGGCATGCACAGATGGATTCGTCAAATCGAAGAAGTAAAGCAGGCTGTGTTTGTGGGATTCTTTGGGCCGATTGGTGTTTCGGCCATTTTCTACCTCTTCATCAGTTTGGAGTTCATCGAGGAGCATCTCAGCGATGACGACGGTAAGCCTAGGTTTGATGTCAAAAACTTCGGGGAGCAGACACGCCTTATAGTCTGGTTCCTTGCAGTTTGTAGCATTGTAAGTGCGCTCTCATCTAGTGCAATCGTTTCTTATGCTAACAATACGCAGATTGTCCATGGTTTGAGTATTCCTGTTGGAAAACTGGGTTATCTCGCACCGAGAACTTTGAGCCGCGTGGTCAGCGAAAATCTGACCGACCCTCCAGCTAGGATTCCACTCATCGGGAGATACTTTGGTCGCGATAACAAGAGCGCTCGGCCCCCGACTGGTCCAATTGTCATCACAGGTGGTCGAAGCCTTCGTGCAGAGCCGCCCGTTCATACTGGAGATGAAACACCCCCGATCAGACGAGAGATTCAATTCGCCGATGAAGTATAAAACTGTCATCTTTTTTTTTATTTGTTTACGCTGCCTAAATGAATAGTTCTCACATCAGTAGCCGGTTGTTGTCTGATAGATAGTGGCATATCTCGTTAAGCGTATTCCTCTAAACAAGTCTCATATACATCATGCAAAACAGTGATAATCCTAGCTCACTCCTCAACCTCCCAAAGACCTCTTCCCTCCCTTGAAGCTATCTCAACAAACTAAGCAAGGAGCATAGCAGCGCCAATAACAGCACCTGCAACTCCGTAAGGCGCCATGGCAGCAGCAGCATTGGTCTCACTGGGGCTAGAAGTGTCACTGGTGCCAGAAGCACCGTTGGCTCCGTTGTTACTAGTAGCGGAAGCATCACTGCCTCCATTGCCCCCACTGCCGCCAGTAGCAGAGGGCTCATCAGAACCACGGGTTCTCGAACCACCAGCAATGGTAGTGGTCAATTGAGAAGCATCCGTGGGTCGAGTCGCATCAACAGAGACGCCTGAGACAGCAGCTGAGGCGGCAGATGCGACGTATGTGGTAGACGAGAAGCCACAGGTGTAGAGGATATCATCGATTTCTACAAATATTAGAACGATTCACGCCGAAAGCTAATGGAAACTTACCCTCAGTGTCATCGCGAATATCATCATCGTCATTATCGTCATCATCGTCGTTGTCCCGACGAACGTTCTGGTGAATGCAATCGGCGCAAAGCGCAGCAACACGACCAACGTTGAAGGACTTGTTGGTGCAAACACACTGAGCTTCAAGACGGCCTTCTTCACGGTCCCGATCTCCTCGGAGGTCAGTGTCGCATGTCCTTGTCAGCTGGACAATGGGATCGCAGATGGCGTCGCATGCTCGCGGGAAGTCATCGCGGTCGAGACTCACGTCTGCGCGGGCGAGGAGGAGAAGGGGAGCGAGGGCGAGGGCGAGGGCGATGGTGGAAGTGTACATCTTGAATGTGTTTGGGTATAAGATGAAAAGAAAGTCTTGTGTATTGAAGTAAAGCTGTTGAAGATGCTGGTTGGAATGATGATAATATGAGAACGGGTTAGAGGACGAGCCTAGATATTTATACATGACTTCCTCTCACTAATTCATGTTGTTATGTCTCCTTCCCGACTTGGCATTCTCGTTGCATGTCACCGAAGATGCCCATGCCCAGCCGAAGCCTCACCTTAAAGTCCATGTTCACTTCACCAAGCCACGGCAGTCGTAATGCCAAGGATGAATCTACAGGGGGAAACCAATTGATCGACTGCACGACTCAGAAGTTTGACTGTAACTGGCTTTATGGATAACTCACTGCTCCGCTTCTGTTGTCTTGGCGAAGCGTCATGGTTAAAGCGTTGGGCTGCGAGCGAGCTCCACCAACAAGATTTCTCGTACATACTTCTATGCAATGCAAATCCTATCAGTCTGGGGTATTAGAGTACCGGTACGGAGACGCCAATGCTATTGCAAGTCTCTCGGCGAGCTTGTCTTGACGTCCTACAAACAAACAGCAAGGTTCAGAATTCAAGTCACCTTGGCTGATTATGCTTATATTCTTCCCGAGCTGCATCAAGGTTAACTGAAAACTTTCCGTAGCGCATCATCCAAGGTTGAGTGACATCCAAGCAGGGTTCGGCATTTGCAACGGCTGAAACAAAGAATTCGAGAAAAGATTAACATGGCATCCACAACAGAAGCACGATCGTCAGTGGCTTTTCCCCAAGGCCACGCAATACCCTCCACCTCCACTTCAGTCTTCCCCAGCTCCCGCAATTTATGCTTCATTTTACCTATTGTCGCGTGAGGTATTTCCTCACTTAGAAGCACTTTGACTGAATGCGATTCGTCTGCGATAAAGTCTCAGCCGCCAAGACAATATGTACATATCACAGCCTCGCTAGCCACGCGTTTCACTTTTATTTAAATAGAATCTAAGTCTTGGCGATTTATTAACAGCCCTATCGTGTTTAAGCCTTATTCAACGTGATGGTTCCGGTGGATTTCGTTTGATCTTGGGCATGCACTAAATACATAACATGGCAACACAGACTTCTGCTCTAGAAGCTATCTCATCAGACCACCTAAGCAAGGAGCATACCGGCACCGACAACAGCACCAACAACTCCATAGGGAGCCATAGCAGCAGCAGCATTAGCCCTAACAGTGCTGGAAGCACCAGTGGTAGCAGAAGTATTATTGCTACCGTTGCCTCCGTTGCCTCCAGTAGCAGCAGCGCTGGTCTTCTGAGGGGTAGAAGCGTGATTTGAAGCAGATGCATTGTTGCCCCCATTACCTCCTCTGCCTCCAGTAGCAGAAGCGTTAGTCTTCTGAGGGCTGGAAGTCTCATTAGTAGCAGAAGCGCCGTTTCCTCCATTACCTCCATTGCTACCACTGCTTCCATTGCTACCGCTGCCTCCGTTACCACCAGTAGGAGAAGCATCGTTGCCTCCGCTTCCTCCATTGCCGCCAGCAGAAGCACCATTACCTCCATTGCCTCCCTGACCTCCAGTAGCAGAAGCATCACTGCCTCCGTTTCCTCCGTTGCCGCCAGTAGCAGAAGCATCGCCGCCTCCACTACCTCCTTGACCGCCAGCAGAAGCACCATCTCCTCCACCACCTCCGTTATTACCACTACCTCCGTTGCCGCCAGCAGAGGAATCATCGCCTCCACCACCTCCGTTGTTACCGCTGCCTCCTTTGCCACCGGCAGAAGCATCGTCGCCTCCATTGCCTCCGCTGCCGCCAACGACGGTGGTGATGAATTGGGGGGCATCCGTAGATTGAGGAGCACCAACTGAGACGCCCGAGACACCAGCTGAGCCGTCGAGACCCATTTCCGCGCGGGCGAGGTAGAGAAGGGGAGCGAGTGCGAGAGCGAGGGTAGGAGTGTGCATTTTGAAGGTATTTGAACGAGATGAAAGGTGTTGTGTTTTGGATTGAAGTTGTTGATGTGGCGATTGAAGCTGCTGATGAGGATGAGACCGCATGAGAGGATATACCGAGACTTTATACACAACCTCCTTTCGCCAATTCATAGGTATATCTCTCTTGGAATTCCCATTGCTTGTAACTTCATGCCGGCAGTCAAAACGCCAAGCATGAAACTGCCGACCAAATAATAGTGTACACGACTCAGAAGCTTGACCGTAACTTGCTTCATGATAACTCGCTTCTATCGTCTTTCGTAATAGTTAATGAGGCCCGTAATTTATACTTCATGTCATTCTGAGGTCCTTCCTCAATAGGACGAATTGGCTCACTGTGATTCGTCTGCGATGAGTAAAAGCAATCGAGTTCAGCTGTAAAGATCATATCATATCATGATCACAGCCTCTTTGCCTACGCGTTTCGCTTCTATCTTTAAGTACATGTGAGTCTTGGCGATGTATTAGCTTGAGCCCTATCGTATTTGAGCCTCGCTCAACCTTATGGAATGACTTCGGCGAAGTTCGTTCATGCTTGAAGAACACCGACTCCTGGTTTTGGAAGGCCGTTGTGGAAGTATTGCAAGATTTTTGGGTGATGTTGTTGGAGGGCGCTGAGAATACGTTTGGATCGCACAATGGCAAGGCGCCGGAAGTCGGGTCATACGCATTCACGGCCAATTCGCCTGTTGGAATGGAATTCGGGAGCTGCCGTGTCTGCTCTCAGTCTCGCCTTCATACCTCAATCCTTCGGAGAGTGTTGCTGTTCCATCATGTCACTTACACGCATCAAGGGATACTCAAAGCTAGAGAGTGAGATGTATTCGAACCAAAGGTCTATGTAGAGGCTCACTAAACTCTTCACATTAGCTACGTAATACCACAGTCTCATAGTAACTCACCTCTGTCATTCTATCATCCATCTCAACTATCCTCAAATCATATCATACGACAGCTCATCACCTCAAGTAACATTCTTCTCCAACTCAACAAACACCAACTCCTCGGGAACGTCAGACCCAGCCCTCTCAATAAGCAGCTTCTCCTCCTCACCCGTCCTAACATAGCCCTGCTTCTCATACCACTGAATAAGCTTCTTTCTCGTAATAAGCGCATTCAGCCCCATCTTTGCCACGCCAAATTCCTGGATGAGACACTCCTCTCCACACTCGAGAATCTTTCGTCCCAGGCCTCCACGCTGCAGTGTTGGATCAACAGCGAGTAGAGCAACTCGACCATACTCGGGGGTCTTTTTGAAGACGTTGACACAGCCGATTACAGGACCGTTGGGAGTGGCGCTTGCGATGAGGAACTTGCCGTCAGGGGACGTGATCCTGTCGAGGATGCTAGATATGTCGATGCTGAAAGTTGTAGCGAGTTCGGGGGAGCCGACCCAGTCGATGTGAGCGTCTGTGAAGCGGAATGCAGCTTGGATGATGTCCTGGAGTTGAGGAGCGTCGTCGGTGGTTGCGACGCGGAAGTGAAAGTTGCTGGCCATGTTGACAGGGGTGGTATGAGGATATTGCTATAGAGTTGCTGGTAATAATTTGATCTGTTACTTGGATCTTTGACTATTTAAATACCTCATCTGGTCAAAAGAAACACAATGTCTAAATGCTCGTTAAATATGAAGGTCCCGAAAAGGGCGTCAGATTGACACGAAGGATTCGAAAACATGGCATGTTAAATGGTTCTCGAGTGCCGCTTAGGCGGTCTGTTACAACGGTCTGTTGTAACCTGAGGGATAAGGGCGAGCCTTTTAATGGACAGCCCTACAAGTGGAGGGCGCAGGAGATTCGATTCGGAGATAATGAATCAGGCCAATGGGAGAGTTTGTTTTATTGCCTCAACTACTAGGTGCACACTCGATGGTTCAATAGTATTATTCTGTTAATCTTGTTTATATGATTGAAGTGAGGGTGTTCTTCAGTGGTAGCACCAAGTGAAGCTACTTACCCGAGACCGGATTATCCAGACCAAGTTAAACGCCGCTTATTCAGGTTCAAGCATTGCCTTTGAGACAGCTGTGTTCTTATGTAACTCATTATCTTGGTTATTTTCTCTATTGCTATCCAATGTCCATCCATCTTGGGACTGTATGAGAACACAAAAGCTGGGCAGTGAGAACCCTCAGCAGCTTCAAAACTGAAGGTTTGCGCACTTAGAGGCCATGATGAGACAATTGAATCAATCAAAAGTTCCTGAATTTCGTATTCCTGTTTGCTTGTAATATCTTTCCCCACCTTATCAGCATGCGCCTTTGTCGTACATCGCATCGGACTTTCGGGCCCGTGGAAAATCCCGACTGTTTCCCGTATCGCCCTGTAAGGCTTCGTTAGGGATTTGGCTGTAGATAGCAGTGGATAATGGATGAACATTATTCACTGAGTCCCTCTTTATGGAATTGATTCAATTGAGACCAATTGGTAAATTTGTCCTTAATTAAATCCATCAATTACTATGTAATTGTTCTTATCGAGAAACTCGCACCCAACCCGAGCTGAGCTTCTATCGTTCTCATCCCTCCATTGTAGCCGTAGCCTGTGTCGATCTCTCATTATCAAGCGCGTCTGAGTCAGACCTAGTGACACAGCCCAAGTTTCATGCAATTGAATCAATTGTCCTATCGCATCAACAGTAAAAACGGTGATACCGAGCGACGGTCTCACACCACTCGCGTCCACGGGCCCATGGCAATAAGCACCCCCAGCACGGAGTCGGAATGTTTTTAGCGCGAGTGTCCTCCGAAATCCAACACACTGTACAGCCCAACCCTGGCAATATAAAACACCCATCTCACCTCTTATCATCCTCCTCTTTCTTTTCCTCATCAACACCAAACGGACTCTCCCACCGTCCGTACCTCTTTCTCCTCCCTTTAGCCTACTCGGCCTCTCTGCAAACGTAGGGGAGGCCGCGCCCCCCTTAACTTGAATCAATGGCATCAGCGTCTGCATCATCCGCAACGTGTAGCCGCAACTCCGTCATGTTCTGGTAGTCTTATCAGTGCCCCGGCGCCATCCGGTGACTTTGGTCTTATTGGCGACGTTTCCCCCTTCTTGGATCTTCTCCCTCTTGACTACGACTTCGATACGCAAGCTATCTATCAGGGTCTTGATGATGCGACTTGGGATTTTGGTGGACAGACGGATGTGGGAGAGGGATTGTTTGATCAGATTATGATCCCTGATATGAACGTTACGTTGGATACGAATACTCAACAGCTTGATGTGGGAGATGGCTTCCTCGCTCAGGAGCAGCCTCTCATCACCGTCAACTCATCACCACTCGAGCAGCCTTCAACATCCAGCACTCCCAATCCAACCTCCACCTCCACCACCACCAACAATAAATCCCCCTCATCAACCATCCCAGGAACATCCACCTTCTCCCTCCACCAGTCCCCCTCATCATCATCCAGCTCCTCCCGCAAGCGCAAATCGTCCCCAGAAGACGAAGACTCAGCCACCACCCTCAAGCGTCAGCGCAACACCCTGGCCGCCCGCAAGTATCGTCAAAAGCGACTTGACCGCATTTCAGAGCTCGAGGATGCCCTGTCCGCTATGACAAATGAGCGTGATGATATGAGACTTCAACTTGCTAGGAGGGAAGCTGAAGTGGATGCCCTGAGAGAAATGCTAGGAAAGAAGTGAGATGGACAAGACAGGAAAGGAAACAAACCAATAGTTCGAGAGTATCATTGTTATGGCCGTTCGGGGCTTTGGAAAGACTTCTAGTCATGTAACGAGTTAGCGAGGCGCAACTGTTTTAATATATGGGTTTTTTTGTCAATTGATGAACCACGAGTGATGTGTATCTTCAGACGATGTCGTTCTCTTCCTTTTCGGCTTATGCGACTCATAGATGGTGTCGAGTTCCGTTCCCTCTTCACAGATACAAAACTTGAGACAAAGCCGATGTTTGACTTAGACTTATATTTACAGCTTGATGACATTTTGCAGTAACTGCTTCAATTGCTCTGTCGATTCACTTGAGATTATTCTCTATCTACATGCCAACTTATACACACTCACTTCTCGTTCTCATCCTCCGCAAGATCCGAAATCTCCTCAAATAACATATTAAATCAGCCAATTTGAATCCTCTCACCTTCCCGTTATCACCTCTTCCCATGAGTAACAATGAATCACTCTGACAAGTCGTGATATAAACCCAGTGCATCATGAATATGGAAACACTGTAGAGACCCTAGACAAACCAACGGGAAGTGGAGATCTATGGGGTTGTATGTCTTGATCAAGGGTGAGCCAGAATGAGTCATTTCCATTTTAGGAAAGAGGATTATTGCGCCCATGGGAAGTTCATCAGCGCAATAGCAGACGCAGATTGGGTGATTCAAAGAGATAGTCGAGATGAAAGAAGCTCTTGTAGAGATTCCAAGTTATTGATAACTTGTCAATACGTTTTATCAAGTCGATACCTTCTGCCATCCTCTCACCAACATGCGCTAGGTCTATCAAGTCCAATTCGTGAGACGATCTTCAACAAGTCCACCATCCGGTATGGTGTAGTGGCTAACATTTCGCGCTCTCATAACTTGAGAGATCAGTTCCGCGGAGCCCAGGGTTCGATTCCCTGTACCGGAGAATGTTTCATTATCTTTTTGTCTTTTTGTCCAGCTGATGTGTAAGTTAGATGACCGTCTTGTCTGTCTGCCTCAGACGGATATGAGGGCGATGCTGTGGGCGGGCGAGGATGATGTGGCAATTGAGGAGATGGAGGCATTCAGTAAAACCAGAGACAGGTCATTTTGACTCCTCCTCAAAGCCAGGACTCCGGAGGTTGGGGATTGTGGAATGGCTGCCATCCCCTCGCCCAATGAAATGCCATGTCACTTGGACCTTGGCTCATGTCCTTCGATCAGTACTCAGATTACCTTCATACACCTTTTTCCAAAGCAGACAAGGTCGAAGAAAACATGGAGCAAGGGGATAGTTCTCACCAGTTCTCATCAACTCGCCCAGCTTGTTTTTCAAGTATTCGCAGACTTCCATTCGACATCCCGCCCTTTCCGAGCAAACGCTGATGACATCAATCGGCATCATCTTCTCATTTGCGATATCTCTTCCGTCAACATCTCTCCCATGACCCTTGATGTGGGTTCAACCGTATCAAAAGTTCTCCAAATACCTTGGCACAGTCCCCCAAACTTGAGTCGACAGCGATATTACCCAAAACTTACTGATACTACCCGAGTGTTACTCGAGACCTACCTCTCCTCTCTATGAGTCGGTTTGTCTCATAATGCTGGCGACAAAGATTCATGACCGTGATAGAGGAGTAGTAGACCGCCCTTGTTCTTTATGACATGAGCTGGGAGGAACAAGACGCCACAATTCGTCACCTCCGTCTCCAAACGGTTCGACAATACCACTGGATGGCTGGCACACTTACACCCATACTCCAACATGATCAACTGCACCAGCCACAAGTTCCTCACTGCAACCACCAACCTTCGCCACAGTTGTAGATAACGTCTCCTCCGCAGCGGAGAGACGCGGCTCGTCACGCGTGCCGCAGAAGGCCTTCCGACTCAACTCACCTGGCCGGCCCGTTCCATTCGCTGGTGCTAATACGAGGCCCGGCTTCGCGATCCTGGATCCAGACCAAGACATGCACCAGGCAAGAGGTCATACGAAGAGTAGCAAGGTATGCCATTGGGTTGGGGATGTCTTTGTTATGAGGTTGCCAGCAAAACGAGGCTCTGGGTGCCGGGCTAGTCATGGTCAAGAGGACCGCATGACTTGTGCTATCATAGACCTTGGAAGACTCCGCCAGGTGCTCTAGAACGTTGGAGTCGATGACAGGAGAATGCTTTATCGTGATTCCAAAGAGGTGTCATATCGTGTCGGGAAGGTCAGTGGGTGTTCACTAGTAACACTAGATGAAAGAGTGAAGCATGGTCGTAGCGATCTCGGTTCCTTCGGACCCTGACGCTCATCGCGAGCCAGGCGTTGTGTTGCAAATGGAGGCAATGATGATTGCTTGCAGGAGCCAAAACGTAGCGGCCGTTGAGATCGTCCTCAGGGTCTCTGCACTCTGCAGCAGGGAATACAGGACTGGACCCTTGACGCAGGCGAGGAAATGTCACGTCACCATCGGAGACTTCTCACCGGACAGTGCATTTACAAGTTATTCGAACAGGATTCAAAACAATTCAGGCTTGGCGATACTGGCGCAACGCGTCCAAGGGGGCGAAAACACCAAAGAGTCGTGACGATGGTGGGGGAGCAAGACTGATGACGCCGCCGGGATTGAGTCGGATGATGTGGGGCAGGGATCATGAGGCTTCTCAAGATGCTACTATGTTGCCCATGTCAAGGAATAAGTCGATCTCATCGAGGCTGAGGGTGTGATGGCCATGCCATCCCTGGAGTCTCTTGGTTGAGTGGTTCTCTGGGCGATCGAAGGAGCGCACGGGGACGGGTAGTGTGCATGAGTGGGTGTCAGGCTGCTTAGCGCAACACTTGCCGAGCGCTTGTTCCGGATCATGGATGAAAGACAGTGAGAGTTGGCGTCTCGTGGTGTTGGTGTTGTAGTCTGGCGGGGACTCAGGCAGGTATGGGCATCAGAGACAGACAGGCAAGGTGAACCCAGCTTTACGGAGAGAGGGGGCGGGAGCATGTACATTAGAACATTCGACAAGGCCGCCACTTATGCGATGTGAAAGGCTGAGGTGCCAAATCTGGGGACGCCAGCCAAGCCACTGGGCAGCCAATGTTCTTTCAGATTCTGCAGCCAATACATTTGTCCAAGGCTGTAGCATATCTTTTGCACTTGACCAACAGGATATCATAGAGGCTGTAAGTTTGGAGAGAAACGCAGAGGCAAATCCATATACAACCCCGGTCCTGAAACAAGTATTCCTCGGCAGTTGATAACCACGAGAGAGAAACTTACGGGGTGTCTCGCAAAGGCGACAGTATCAAGAGGGTGAAAGAAGGGTGTAGTGGAATTGCGGGAGTGACGAATCAAGAATGGCGTCGTGATGAGGAGGGTCCTGATTGTGGTGGAGGTGTCGATGATCACCCGCCTGAGACAACCAAGGCTGATGGCTTGACCAAGGACATCTCGCCCGGCCGTGGCGCGTAACGATGAGGCGGAAAGTTGGAGAAGGTTGTTCTCCTTTTCTGATCAATAATCGGGTACCGGTTCCTTGATTATACAGTCTGGTTAACTGATCCCAAGACAGAGGAAGGCTCAAGCTGACTGGTCGAGCGTCTGCAAGGTCGAAACTCAAAGAACCCAGCACAAGGCTGTTCCCATGCACAATCACCTGCGAACGCCTGCAAAACATACAGTAAACATCTAGAGACAAATCAGATAGATTCAGCACTGTACAATCAGAGCTGAAGGAGCAAGGATGTGCAACGGGGATGAGGCAGCGCGGGCTAGCAATTGGCCTGAAGAGTACGTACGTTGGGCAGACATAAACACCCATCCCGACCTGCGGAAGCTACCCGTAAGATGCGATGCATCTGCCTGCTAGTTAGTCTACAGCAGGGAAATGCCATAACTTAGCTGCTGGATAGGATGAGCGGAGACAGCGACATCGCGGGATGTTTGAGCGGAGTGGAGATGGACAAGGCTCGGGATGGAACGAAACGAGCCGGAGAGAAAAAGGTGCGGCTGTACGGATAGGAGACAGGGTAAGTTAGAGGAGGTGTGCGTAGAGGATAGGCCGGAGATAGCACACGCGGTGAGTCGGTAATGAGAGGTCATGTGGGAAAAGTGGTGATGATGAACAACGACACTCCAAGCCTTGCTGCATCCGGCTTCGCCCGGGCGATGACGATAAGTGTATGATTTCCACAATATAGCCTGAATTGTAGTGAGACAAGCATAGAACATGTCGGTTATGCGTGCTGTAATGTAATGTAAGGTATCGTGAACATCGTCCCTGTCGTCAGTCCTGGATGGATACTGACTGATACTGATTGATATGATGCCAGATGGAGTTTTGGAGTTGCCTGCACGTCTATTTCTGGATCAAGACCCACTGATTCAACGCTCGGGCCTCTCTCTACCCCTCATTGGAATCGATCCTGTAAGTGCACTGGCTGACTGGCGTTTGTCAGGGGACCAGAGGCGCTTGAAGTAGTAATTGTGATTGAGTTCCACTAGAACGGCGGCCCAAGCTCGATCTATCCTGATATGTCCTCTGCAGGAAGTACATACATGCAGCAGATTGTGATGGTGTAACTCGAAAATATCCAACTTGATGTCTTTGTGCGTATTGTACAACCCCAGGTTGATGTTATCACGTCCCACGTTCGCACGATAACAGGGGTCGTGCATGGAGAATTGCGTCAGTGACTTGAAAACAATGCACTGGGGTAGCACCAACAGCCAAGAGAAGAAGGACAAGATCACAGAACTGAACATTGGCGTCTTAACACGGAGATATACCTCATGTTTCAGTGATACGAATCTACTGCCGTGTGAGGAAGGTGTCGCACAAAAACACTGCAACAAGTCATTTTCACATATCTGCCGTCCGAGATGGGATTCAAGTGCAGAGTCTCATCTCATCATCAAACGAAATGGCAAGCTGCGCAAGCGCAAACGCGTTGCAGTCCCACTCGAGACCGCTTCGACTAACGTAACTTAGTTCTGGGCTGAGCAGTCAACGCCAAGGGATTGTCGATTGGGAAGAGACCCTGGTACGACGCTCTGTGGATGCATCCTGGCCTTCTGGGGCGCACATGGACACGAGGGTTGAGGGTCGAGTCGGCCAAGTTGGGGATAGTCATTGATTGCCTTGATTGTCAAGGCGACTGTGAACGGTTGGTGGCTTGGGGAAATGTATGTATGTCAGCCAGACAGGGATGTCGTTTCTGTATCCGTACAAGGCACTTTATGTTAACCCCATCTCAGACTCAAAACAACAGCTATGTATGTACTGTCAAGATATTATGGTGTAAAGGATGTTTACCTTGCAATGGTGCACAAACATTACAAATACATCAGCAAGGATCTGATATCGTCATTCTCACGAAATATTTACCCCTTCAAAAGAGGCAATGCAAGATCGCTAAGTGCGGAACCCTGGATATCCGGCTCTTGGAGTTGTAGGGGTCTTGTTAAAGGTGGGCAATAAATCGGCGGGTGGCGACCTATGAATCTTCGAACCCTTGACAAGCGCAAGATACGAGCCTTCAGCTTGTCCATGTCAGCCCAAAATGGATGATTTTCTGTCATGTAGCTAACATGCAGAATCGGCATGTGTCGTGGAGTGTGGAGTCGGTTCACATCTGAGATGCTGGTGGCGATGACACAGGAATCTAGACATGAGACTCCAACGTCAACGAACCTTCGATATCGTGGCTTAACATTCCTTCACATTTAGTGGACGCTCCATGAGGTTCTATTGGAAGCTTGTTTCGTTAAACACTCTCCTGTTAAATATGAGTGGATGACACGGCTGGGATGTTTCGATAGCTCAAATAACAGCAAGATCCAGGCCGACGAGATGAGATCTATGATACTAACATGGTGTTCTTCCTATATGCCAGTGCAACCACAAGAGACACAAATATGCATTAGAAAAAGTTATCCAGCACATCAAGCTGCGTGTGTGACCCTTTGATGGTCTGATTCTTCTATTACCTGTCATTCAGATGGCTTTTTTGGGAGGGCATCGCAGCAAATAAGAGGCCATACAGATGAAAAGCCATCAAGGGGACGTCGAATAACCTAAAAGTCTATTCCTTCTAGCTCGGCCGCATATACAAACCAGAAGAAAGTATTCCAGGTTCATGGATTGAGGCTTGCACACCAGTTCTGGCTGTAGACTTCCGGTTCGCAACGTTCCGCGCCTGTTAACAAAGAGTATACATGCACCCAAGTAGATGAAGAGTAGAAAAAAGGAGGGGCAGTGAGGTTTCAGATTGTAACTGCGCAGAGTTGAAGAATTTAACATCCATTACAGTGTTGCTATCCCACCCTCAGCCGTGTCTGCACCCAAACTGTCCAGGCGTGTGGGCCAACAGACAGACACACGAGTTGAGGTTTCGTTCGGGTCCGATAATCAGTCACGTTGGCGGTTTTCGGGTTGAATCTACTGCCTAAGTCTAGGACCTTGATGTGTAGGTAGGATATGTCTTGTGGTGTCTCCGCCTCAAGGGCTATGTAAGCAAGTAGTAGTAGAGGCCGGTATATTAAAAGGCAGCCTCTTCCCACTTGAGACGGTTGGATCTGTTGTATTGTATGATGGCTCTTTCATCCTTTCCTCTCCGACTTTTTACATTCTTTGATCCTTCTATGTATGCTGTCAGAGCGGTCACCTGAGATATCACGACCTCACAAGTCTCAACACCAGTCCTCTAACTCGTCTTACTCACGCCAAAACAAAGCAAAACAGGATCCCGAGATATCCGCCACCTGGTGTATGTCAACTATTTTCTCATATAAGCCATCTGGAATATTTCCGGATATAGAAGTGTCTTACTCGCTGAGTGGAGGTGTCTTCTCATTCTTGGCTTCCATTTCCAACGTCAACGTAAAAGTGGCCTCACACAAGCTGATCGCTATTCGATGCAAGCATCTGCCTGCCGAGCACCAAAGCAGCTGTACAGAATAGGAAATACGGGGTAGCATTACTGGTTTACAGGGCATAACACAACATAACGACGCATCTTTGACCAGGTTCATGTTCCTTGTTCGTCAGGTGCCTCACTCTGCCAAGCACGACCATTTCTCCTCAGCTAAGAAGGCAAACAAGCCTAGACTTTGCCTCAATTTAATTATCTTTTTTCTTTCTATTTTTGCGCCACCATTACAAGCAATTTACTCGCATTATTCGCGCTTCTACTGTACCTGGCCGGTAGTGGAAAGATATCGCCGCCGCTGCCGGTTGCACCATCAATCAAAGTCTGGGCACGGCGACAAACTCCGGGAGGTACAAGATCGCGCACAGCATCACTGCGGTATATCAAAGTCACTTCTGGTCACCTCACCCCGCCATATCCGTCGCTCGTTGCTCGCAAAGAAGAACAGTCCAGGCGATTTCCAAGAAGCAGAACAGAACCTAATAGCGCCCCCACCAATTTACCTTACCCCATCACCTGCATTATCGATTATCCCGTCAGGTTCACTGTTACTGCGACTCCGACTGAGACTGCGACGCCTAAAGTAACGCCCACTTCGGCCACTCTCGCCCACTACGGTCCATCGTTTGCCGCCCGCTCCGCCGCTGGGCTTCAATCAACCGCTACGCTACCTTACCTTACAGGACCTCGTCTCCTCTTGGCCTCTAACTTAACTCTGATTCTTTCTAAAACTCCCTCCACTTCTTTTATCCTTACTCCTCCTCCTCCACCTCCTTCGACCTCGACTTCGGCCCGCCCCCGATTTCGCCCTCGCGAATTGCTTCACCACATCATGCCTGAATACCGCCACGCCCGGAGCAGCAGCCTCAACGTTGCCAACGGGGGCTCACAGTCACAGTCGCAGGCGAACAATATGTCGAATTCCCCCCGCTTCGATGGACCCCGAAGTCCTCCGAGTATGTCATTGTCATGTTCATGTTCATTGTTCATAGTTGCGTGGTTGCGTGCATGTTGCACACGACCCCCCGACACCCCCGCCAAACCTTGAATCTCAAATGTCGTCCCCTACTGACACGACTTGATCATAGACACATCCCACGTTCCTTGCAAGTTCTTCCGTCAAGGTGCTTGCCAGGCTGGCAATGCCTGTCCTTTCAGTCACGACTTGAGCAACGCTGCCGAGAATGTCTGCAAATACTTTGCAAAGGTGAGTGCGCCATATCATGATCGACCCGTTGCCAGCCGCATCCACCCCTCCGCACGTCACGTCGCAACGTCTTCGATGCATGCACAGCAACCAACGCTGACATTCGTCTTTCAATCATAGGGAAACTGCAAGTTTGGTCCGAAATGCGCAAATATCCATATTCTTCCCGACGGCCGACGCATCAACTACGGAAAGAATGGCGTCACGATAGGCAATACTTCCGCTCTCGCGGGTCGATCCAACCCCACCTCCGCAAGCAACAATCAATCCACCAGTGCCCTCACCACTTCGCTCTACCGCGCTGATGTCCCATCATACACCTCGGCATACCCCTACGATGAGCAAGATGAGCACACGTTGGGTCACCAGCCTGGCCTCGAGAATGGTCTTCCCACCATCGACATGTCCTATACTGGTTCCAACTACGGTTCCCCCCGAGACGAAGAGTCCTTGCGCTTTGGTATGGGACTTTCTCCTGTTAACAACAAGGGTCTCTCTGTGCTAGACGCTCCTCTTCCCGCCTCCTTCGATTCCAATGGCATCTCAAACGCCGCCCGTTTCCCCGCTGGTCCATGGCCATCGTCTGTTCCCAACCAGTTTGGCATCGAATCACCCACTCCTTCGCTCAGCAATGCCAAGGACTCCCGTACTTCGGAAACTCTAAAGCTTCTGCACACTTCAGCGTTTGGTTCGGAACACCTCTTGGCCCCTCTGGATAGAAGCCCACCTAACTCTCAACAAGCCAACGGGGAGGAGTACTTTGGCAGGCGAGCTATGCACTCGTCCCGCTTTCCCAAGCCCCGGATGCTCAGTTCCAGCATGCCTAAGACGTCTGTTGACCGAGACTGGGAGCCCGGTTTTGCCTTTGGCGACGAGGACGATAACCTCCCCGAAAACTATGTACCCGAAAACCTTCAGGACCTCTTGACCCCCGTTGAAAAGGCTCGACGTGGTTCCATGCGGGCTGATGGCGATGCCGATGGCTTAAGCAAGTATGGTAGCCCTATCGGAACCAGTCCTAGCCGGTGGGGTCCCATGTTCCAACGACAGAAGGAGGAGGAAGAAACCGCTCGATCACTGCGAGGTGCCTCTGCCTTTGGCCATGTTGGAAGCCCTCTCCGAAACTCTGTTCTCGCCCAAGAGATGGGTGGCACAAACGGTTTCAACCGCCCATCCTCCTTGCGATCTACCAGCGATGGCATGTCCATGCTCTCTCAGCAACTTCAGCGAAGCCGTCTTGATGATACCGCAGGCAATTCTAACCCTCTGCTGCACCCCTCCGCCGCTCGAGCTGGCAATGCCGCTAGTGCCATTAGCCCCATCAGTCCTATTGGCAAGGAGCGTGAGCGTGGCGGCATGGAGCGTCATGTGTCAAGTGGCAGCATCAGCTCATCTATGAATGGTCGATTCACCACCCCCATCAACGAAGACGACGAAATGTTCCACATGGAGGGTATGGAGGAAGACGGCGAGCCTTCTGTCAAGTCTCCCAAGAGGACCTCAGCTGGCTTGTCCAACGTCTGGGGCAGCTATGCTGGTGCTGTCGCCGGCAAGTCCTCTACCAACGGAAACAAGGGAGTTCCGGTCAGCGGCCGATGAACGACCAGGCTGTAAGGCGGAGGGCAGCGTGTTCCTTAAATCACTGTTTCCAGTTTTATCAGCCAAGCGTCGGAGTTGGTAGCTTAGACAAAAGAGCAGGTGATGAGTTGATGAGCCATGATCTGGATGGACAGCACCACAATCGCTACGACATGCTATATTTCGCCGGCCAGATTACGAATTGGCCTATCTGACGACATATGAGTGGAATGGACGAAAGAAAAATGAGGATACATGGCAATTTATGGCCAAAGATCAAAAAGGATATAGGATACATGGCCAGGAGTTTTTGACTTTTTTCCATCTATTGCTTGATAATCGCTATCATGTCATGAAATGCTTTGGGAGGCGGATGGAACTGCATTTTTGTCAATATTGCCCACACAGTTTTCAGGCTTGATGAATGTTGGTAAGTGAAACAGACCGGATGGTATAATCGGGTCTGCTTGCTTGACATCTTCATCTTTTGGGCATGGTGTTTTGGGGAGGTATCGGGTCTACAAAAACAGTTGCAAATGGGGGCTAAGACCTCGCTAGATATATCGAGGCAAATCATGTAAGAAAATAGCTGCATGTATGGGAGGATGCATAATGAACCTTGCGTGTTCACCGGGTCTGGTTGGCACTGCACTTGAGTTTGCAATCGTATAGTGATGTCGAGGCCGTTCTTTGAGGTCCTTTTGCGTGATAACAAGGCCTGTCTCAATTGCATTTGTCAAAGTGAGACTCGTTGACATGCCTTATATGAGCTCAAAGGCTAGCAGTCACAGGATAACCGGTAGAGAAATTGGGTGTTTCTATACACTATACAAAGCCACAGAGTAGAGATTGAACCATCTACCCTTCATCATCATCAACCCAGCGAGGATCAAATGCACTCTCAACTCCTGATCCACCCATTCACGATATGTAAACCAGGAAATAACCAATCGTCACAGCTCGTGATGAGTGAAGTAGGAGAGTCAGGAATACATTTTATGCCGACCTTGTCGCCAAATTTTTTGTTCGTACGTCTCTCCTCTCATCCCTTCTCCCGTGACTCATCCTCCACGACCGTCTGTAAAATAATGAACCGTCTCATGGTGCGCCGAGATTAATAAGAATTTGATGCGTTATATTGCGTTTTATATCTTCCTTCCACCACCACCACCGCCTCACATCCCCCGTGGTTTTTTTATCTTCGCCGTCTTGGGAGATTTTTAAATCCTTGCCGAGGAAGGATTCGGTGGTCATGAGAGAGGTAATTGTACAAAGAGGAGGAAAGAAGAGGGGTGGTGGTTATAGGGAGATAAACGTTTAGTTGGCGTCGGGCTGGTTCAGGATGTACTCGACAGCCTGGTTGACTGCGGGAGAGTTAGTACGGTGTTTTTGAGCGGGAGGAAAGAACGTACCGGAGTGGATGGAGTCAGCGTCCTTGTCGGGAATCTCAATGCTGAATTCCTCCTCAATGGCCATGACGACCTCAACGGTGTCGAGAGAGTCAAGACCGAGGTCGTTGGCGAAGTGAGCACCGGACTTAATCTGCGGAGTGTTAGGTGAATATTCGGATATAGAAGTTTTCGAAACGTACGTTGGAGACATCGTTGACCTGAGAATACCGTTAGTTTCCGTTTCATAGACAATATCGCATCTGGCGGGCAATTGGCGGGCAAAGCTTCAATCCCGGTCCAATGGGGTTCGTTCTCACCTTGTCAAAGCCCTGCAGCAAGCTCATAATTCGGCCCTCGACCTCCTCCTTGTTGAGCGCACCGCCGGCGCTGTAGAACCGCACGGCCTGGAAGCTCTGGATCTTGGGGACGACGGGGGCGGCGACGCGGGGCGCCACGGCGAAGGAGCGCATGGCGGGACGGGCGGCGACGCGGACGGATCGGAGGACTGCTGATCGGAACATGTTGGCTGTGGTTTCCGTGATGCGGGGGAGGAAGAGACAATTGACGGCGGGCGGGTGGTGGAGTTTGATGATGAGGTTTAAGGTGATGATAAATTTCTCGTTGCTACCCGGATTGACTGGCTGTTCCGATGGAGAAAGCTAGGCTAAGCTCGGTTTGGGTAGAGTCACGTGATTGGGACCGGGGGAGTGCTCCGGCATACGTCAGCGAGGTGGGGGATGTGATTGGGCGATGAGGCCGAGGATATCGGATTTAGAGAGAAAGGCATTGTAAGAGTTGACTTTGAGAGTATTTACTCTGTAGATAATTAGATTTGAATTTCTCATATATCAGCAATTTATGGTTTATGGTGTTTATTGAACGAAACGCTGGTTATACTCTAGTCAGCGTAATCGGACTTGTCCTCATTGGTCTACTTTAAGTCTGGGGAAACAAATCGACTAAGTAGACACTGAGAGTTGATTCAAAACTCAGACAGGAAGATCTACCGTGTAGTCATCTAATTGAGCAATTACTCTAGCCCACTCTATCTCTTTAGACGGCGTAAGGCTTATGGGCCATCCATCCCTCTCTCTAAGTCATGGAATAAAAGTTACTTACTTAGCTAAATCTTTTCTTAGTTATGTTATAAGAGCTTTAGGTATCCCTCAACAGATTTATCAAGTTATCAGATCCCACAACCCTTGCGACATCTAAAGAGACAAAGATTACAGATAGCTTCAATTATTAGCAATTACTCGCCTACCTTGCCTGCTTGCTTGCGTGGAAAGATAAGCTTCGACGACCAAATCAGCCATCAATGCATCTCACATACCCTTACCCTGAACCAAAATCCATCGGCCTATCCGTACCTAGCCAAGGCCTATTTCCCCCAATAAGCACCAGCTATCGGTCTAGACTATATCCCCATGTCTATATCCCCGCCTAGGACAATCGCAATCACTGAAGATCCTCCCCTCCCGCTTCACAAACGTCCCTCATGTCCATCCAATCATGACCCCTTGCTCCATGCTATCTATCGCTTCACCTACCCCATCTAGTTACCTTTCCCATCACGCGTCTAAAAGTTCTGGGAACTTTGTTACTTTGTTTACGGGAAGCTGGCTGAGAGAGGAAGGAGACGGGCTGGAATCCAATTGATTCACTACAGCCAAGCAATTGTATACGTAGCGCTGTACGGGGATATGCAACCTGACCTGGCATAGGCTGTGTCCTTGATTAAGCTTAAATATAACTCTCTCATTCCTCGTTTCTTTATACTCCTCATCCCCTTTTCACTTCTCTTTTAATACGGGTCATCATGAAGCTTCAACTCTTAGCCTACGCCCTCTCGGCGACTGCTTGCCTCATCCCCTCCGATTCAATTCCTCACTCGGAGCGCGGTGCCGCGTTGGCTGCCCGTCAGGCTACCCGTCCGGAGCCCGATTTCCCCATCGGCACTGGTGATCGCTTCAAGAAGGGCGCTATCGTTCCCAAGGGCCTGTCCACTTCAGACCGAAACCTCAAGTCCATTCTTACTCCCGCCGAGGTCTCGTCTGCTCTTGAGGGTCTGGCCAAGAGCTTCAAAGAGGTTGAGCTTATTCATCCTCCTCACAAGACTCATGAGGGCGTGAGAACTCTTGGTGCAAGTGTTGGAAAGAACCCCAAGTTCTTTATCATCAGCGGTGCGCATGCTCGTGAGCGTGGAGGCCCTGATAATGTAGTCTACTGGCTATCTGATCTCCTTCACGCCCGCAAGGCGAACAAGGGTCTCAAGTATGGCAAGACTACCTTCACTGCTGCTCAGGTCCGCAAGGCTCTTGACGCAGGTATCGTCATCCTCCCCATCATCAACCCCGATGGTGTGAAGTATGACCAATCGACCAACTCATGCTGGCGCAAGAACCGCAATCCCAAGAGCTCAAACGGCAAACCTGATGCCATTGGTATCGACATCAACAGAAACTACGACTTCCTGTTCAACTACAAGAAGGCGTTCAGCTCGACCATTGATCTCAGCTCCGTTGCCTCCGAGGACCCCACCAGTGAGGTCTTCCACGGCACAGCGCCCAACTCAGAGCCCGAGACCAAGAACGTCGTCTGGGTTATGGACAAGTACAAGAGTCTGAGCTGGTTCGTTGATCTGCACTCTTTCGGCGGTGATGT
Organism: Fusarium sp. NRRL 53497; assembly: GCA_013184445.1. Classification (NCBI taxonomy): domain Eukaryota; kingdom Fungi; phylum Ascomycota; class Sordariomycetes; order Hypocreales; family Nectriaceae; genus Fusarium; species Fusarium sp. NRRL 53497. The sequence continues at coordinate 38,787 of JABCJZ010000280.1, read as the reverse complement.
TCTGTATGCGTGGGGTGATGATGATGCGCAGACTAAGGACCCCAAGGAGAGCTTCGCAAATAAGAAGTTCGACGGTCGTCGTGGTGTTCTCGGCGATAAGGAGACTCCCAAGACCAAGTACAAGGAGTACATCGCCGACAAGGACCTCAACGTTCAAAAGAAGGTCGGCGAGAGCATGAAGAAGTCCATGGAGAACGCTGGTACCACTAAGTACACTGTCCAAGAGTCTGTTGGTCTGTATCCCACCTCCGGAGCCAGCACTGACTACGCCCTTGGCCGATTCTACGGCAAGGCGTGTGGCAAGAGTAAGCTGCAGAGCTACACTATTGAGTTTGGTGAGGAGAGCGGTTCGGCGGCGTGCCCGTTCTACCCTAGTGAGAAGCAGTATCATATGTGGATGAAGCAGGTTGCCTCTGGATTGACTGAGGTTGCTCTTGAGGCAGCTGTTACTAAGCCTGAGGTCAAGAAGTGCGGATACCCTACCCATTAATGAGTGCTCGATTTAGCGGTTGTAGTAGTATTTTGTAGTTGAATGAATAATGATTGCGAAGATGACATCCATGCTGAAGCCGCCTGTTAGTGAAACAGTAACAACAACACCAAAGAACTGACCTTATCATCCAGCATACCTAGTACTCAAACCTTTTCAATGCTTCCTTTTGAGCATCACACCGCAAATCAACCAATTGAGTGACAAAGGGGCATTTTCTGGACATCTAGATTATGTACACCCATCCCCCCTCCCGGCAAGCCTCATCTTTATCCCATGCCGCCTTTCCACCAAAAAAGACATCCTGTTCCTACAATAGCGACGTTTCAAACGACCCGAGGCAACAAACAAAACAACAAATAATGCAATTCAATCGACGTCTCCCTTTCCTTTTTCGTGATGTTTACCGGTATGGCGAGTCGGCGCGGATGGCAGCTGCAAGCTCGGGCTCCCACTTATCTCCGTTGGAGAGAAGTTTCTCTGTTGTGATGTTAGTTTATGATCGGTCTGGACACATTTTCCCGCAATGTGTAGGTTATGGGGGATACGCACCCTTGTTGTACAGAAGCTCTTCTCGGGTCTCGGTAGCGTACTCGGCGTTGGGCGACTCAACGATGGCGTCGACGGGGCAGGACTCCTGGCAGAAACCGCAGTAAATGCACTTGGTCATGTCGATATCGTACTTGGTTGTTCGGCGGGAACCGTCGGCTCGCTCCTCAGCCTCGATGGTGATGGCCTGGGCGGGGCAGATCTGTTGATTCATGTCAGCAACTTGGTCGTAGTGCTGGATATAATGCATCGTACAGCCTCGCAGAGCTTGCAGGCAATGCATCGCTCTTCGCCAGAGGGGTATCGTCGGAGGGCGTGCTCGCCACGGAATCGGGGAGAGATAGGGCCCTATATGGGTCAGTTACTTCGTTATATCGACTGCGTATTCGATCTCGCATACCTTCTCGAAGGGGTAGTAAATAGTATAACTATATCCCTCGTCAGCCATTTATCCTTCCCCCCTCAATGTCCAGAATCTTTAACATACGGTGGTCGGAAGAACTGCTCAAGCAGGACATACATGCCCCTCGCCATCTCCGTCATGAGGAAAAACTTGCCCACGCGGTCGAGGGTGCTCTGTCTATCCCACGTCCACTGCACAGGCTTGCTCGTCCGGAAGTTGGCGGGAGGAGGTCCATGAGGCGTCGCATAGCCACGGTGCTGCTGGACGAGCCCGACGATGCTAGCTCTGCTGCTAACGAGGGAGCTCGAGGCGAGCTGGCGTCGCGCAATGATGGCGTGGGCCATTGTGTCGGATTGTGCTGGTCTGCTCGAGGAGGACGTTCGAGGAGGAGTGGAGATTCGAGGGAGTGTCAATTGACTTGACGTCCGGGGGTCAATTGCGGCGACGGGCTGGGCGGGAGGCGAGGATTTGACGTGATGGATGTGTTCGGCTACGAAAGTTGCTCAGCGGGATTACAACTCTGGGCTGCTGATTGGCTGGAGCTGCGCTCGTGACTTGGCACGTGATCAACGTCAATACGACCTCACTCATTCCTCATGATGATGAACACAAGGGCAGAAGTCATCGTTATTTAGTAGTAAAAATGAGATTAACTCCAATTCATCTATGGTACGCCCAATTGGTATGTTTGGTATTTTATTCCGTTTCCACATGATCGTTACGTCGTCTCAATCCTTGCGGCGACACCCTCTACAAGGCCAACATGTAAACCAACTACCTACTTTACAATAGCAAACTCCTAAAACCATGCATTTATCTCAAAGATCTTTCCAAATGATCATGGGTCTAAAAACTCTTCTCCCATGCTTGCCACCAAAGGCCCATGTTTGCAGATACTAGAAGATCCAGCATCTTCAGCCCATCAGGATAGATAATGAGCTTGCCCAGCTTGGCTCTCTTTCCACGATTGCCACCGCCGGCCTTCTCTTTGCCCAGGTTGATATCGAACGGTGAGACCATGCCGTCGTTATCGTAGTCGCTTCGTTCGTCTCGGCGTAGTAATTTGTTGAAATGTCCCTGGAGTTGACTCTTGACTTCCTCGCGACCTTCAGCGGATTTGAAGAGTTCTGCGGTAGGAAGGTTGAATCGAAGTTCACTCATGGCCATGCCACCACCACCACCTTGCATTTGACCCTGACCGAACTCGGCGAAAGGATTACTCGCTGGCCTATCTTCATGCAAGATATGATAGCATCGCAAGCTCCGACCAGCCGCTCCGGTACGGAATTCGCATCGACCGTTCCAAGGACTTGTAAAGATATATCCTCGAGGTCTCAATCCTGGACCTGGATGCATTGAGATCGCAGGTTCAACAGGAGATGACCCCTCGACAGAATCGACCGACCCAACACTGCCTGATCGCCCATGTCCCTTTCCATCTTGTAGTTTCTCACGCCAATTCGATGCCCAACTCTTCGCATATCCCATCGCAACCTGTCTCTGCAAAACAACACCACCATCTCTACTTGGCTGCGGCATGTCTGAGCCTGGCCCCGCGTCGAAACTTCGTCGCGCAGGCATATCGCGGAACTTTCCATACCCCAGAGTCTCGATCTGTACATTGATGGGTGGGTTTCCGGAATTTGGCGGTTGCGCAACAGGCGGTACCGAACCGAATAGTGGATTCGCATCGTCCTGATCAGGCGGTGGTGCTTCACATTGGAAAGACGAAATATGTCCGACGTTCCACTGGTTTCCTGTGCTTGGGTCACGACGGATCAGAGCTAATGTGAAAGGCTGCTTTCCTTCATAGCTCTTTCGCGGCGAGGGGGAGCGATTCTCGGTGTTTCGATTCGGTTGCGATGGTCGATACATTCGGTCAAAGTCGGTGGCTGCTTGGTTGGAGCCTGGAATAGGCGGAAGAGGATGATCGAGTAGCCCAGGCCCAACCGGTTTCCGAGACATACTAGGTTCAGGTGTTTGAATTCTAGGCATGTTCGTCGGTCGAGGTGGTAGAACGGGACTCTGTTCTTCTTCTTCATAGCCATATCGTGCTGATGTTTGCCGAGGATCAAAGGTCGAGTTGACAGACAGGCCACGTCTTCGTGTAGGATCTAGGTTCTCGTTGCCATAACCTGGTACAGGGAGATGGTCGGAGGTTGGAGGTGTTATAGGTCTCCCGCCACCAGGAACAGGCTTTCTCTTGATATTTCGTATCGAAGAGCCCTCATCGCTCGAAGACCGGTGGTCGTCATCTCGCAAAGGCGGTGGGCCAAGCAGTTCTAACGAAGGCGCTTCGAAGTGGACGTAGTAAAGACAGCTAGCGACATCTTCGGCGGTAACAATTTTTAGTTGGGGTTTGAAAGGTGATAGAATGACATCTGGTACAAAGGTGATGTTAGTGTCAGACCCGGTGGGGGAGTTTTGGAGAGTCTTGTCTTACCTCGAGTGCCTGGTACTCTTGAGATGTAGAGCGTCAAGGGATCTTGTCTCTCTTGGGCGGGATTGATTGGGTATTGAGGCGGATTACCCGCGAGAGTATTGAGTGCTGTTAAAGAGCGAGCTTCCATTCTTGGAGTTGAGAGTTGAAGGTCGGATCGACGTGGGGGCGAGAGGAGAGAGAAGCCCGAGAGCAGGAGGTTGGCGAGTAAATAAATCCACTTCCGACCTCGTTTATTCTGTGACAACAAAAGAAGGTGCTGACAGGGTAAAATGATTAAAATAGTAAAATAAAGAATAAAGGACAAGCTGGGGTATTAATTAGGTCCGAGTCCAAGTTAAGTTGGGCTGTTAACAACGAGGGGAAAACGGGCGACTAATATGTAAAACGGGTAGTGTATAGCAACTGTGATGTGTTGCGACGTGGCAGAGGAGAGTGAGTGAGTGAAATGAAGAATCTTGGCGTAAAAAGGAAACTAGAAGGATCAGCCTTGCATTTTTCACTACCACCCGAGTCAAGCAATGATACCTACAGCAACCTCTGGAAGGAAGCTGAGGGCAAAAACCCAACGTCAGCTCAGCGCTGGGGCTGTGCTGGGCCGTGCCTGAGAAGTAAAATAAAACAAAATAAATGGCCGCCTATTTACTTGGCAGGGTCCATTTTTGCATGTTCTAGATCCTTCATGCGCCGAGACATTAGTCTGATTGTTTTCATTTATTGGCTTATTTTGTAAGGTATTGCTTTCGCTTGTGATACCGTGGTGATAATTATTTGGTGATGCACATATTGGAGTCAGTCAAGTCATGGAGTCCATGGTCGGAGGCTGTGGAGACGCGTCCAGGGCGTCGCGGCACTGCCGACGTCACTTGGCGGATCAGGGGTTGCGATGCCGGGGCCGAAAGGGACCCCGGGAGTTGCAGATTTCACACTGTGAGATCACTGCTTGAGAGGCTCACAAATACAGTGTTGAGTCTACTCACATTGTCCTTGGGTCATCTTCGTCTCCCGTCTTCGTCTCCCGTCTCCGTCTCTCGTCATACTCCCATTAAGCCACCTCCATATTCCTCATCCATTCTATTCTCAGAATACTCTTTATCTAACCGGCCTTGATTCTCATCACATGCACAACCAGGGTATCTGTCCGACTCTAGAAACTGGTCTTGTGTAATACGCCATCATCGCAATCCCGCTTACATGGAACATCCCTCCACGAACTGCCAACGAATAATTTCAAGGCTGAGCTTTATAGTTGCAATGACGTATACTTTCAACGCATGAACTGCTAACAGAAAATTCTTTCCTTCTAATTATTTCTTTCGGGTGCTCGGATTGTTGCCAAGACTGAAGCTTTGATTGTTCTGTGGTTGAGACTTTGGATATCGGCAGATGATCTGGAGGTATGTACATCATCAATGTGGCTTTGCTAATTACTGTCACTGCGAAAGAATTTACACGTCAACATGGAACTAAGGCTGAGTAACTCTGATTGGCCATATGGTATTGCTATTCTCAAGTTCTTGTTCTCTTACTGAGTCAGGTCCGTCATGCACACCAGCAGGCTATCCCCAATAGCACCACTACCAAGGCTGAACTCCAGGCTGTCCAACAACCTTCCCAACATCACCATCCTTCTCCCCCTCAATGACCTTCTTGATGAGCTCCGCACCAGTGGATGGCTCACCCGCACCAGCCTTCTTCAGCATCTCAGGGTGTCCTCCAAGCCCCGTCGCCAAAAAGCCCGGACTGATACACCACACTCTGACCCCGTCGCCCTTGAGCAGATGGTGCCACGACAGCATCATCATGTTGAGAGCTGTCTTGGCCGAGCGATAAGCCACAGCGGTAGGGATTCCGTCCTTGGGCCAGCCTTGGGGAATGGAGCCGCTCATCTTTGTCAAAAACGAGGTGTGTGCGCCTTGGAGGGTGGATAGACCAGATGTTAGGAAAAGGAGACGGGGAGATGACGAGGCGAGAAGGAGAGGGATGAATGTCGCGGTGAAGACTTGCGTGCTTGAGACGTTGACATCGTAGGTCTTGTTGAAAAGCTGACGGGCTTTGGTAGGATCTCCACCATTGTTGTTGTCGAATGCATCAAAGTTGGCGCCTGCAACGGTTAGTAAAATGCTAAGTTTGAAGTTGTCGAGAAACGTACCAGCATTGTTGACCAGAATGTCAACCTTGCCAAACTTTCTCTTCACAGTCTCGAAGAGCTGGTTGATGGCTTCATCGTCGGTAATGTCAATCTGGACAACATCGACACTGCTCTTGGAGTCGGGACACTCGCGCTCAAGCTCAGCGACAGCCTTCTCTCCCTTGGCAGGGTCGCGGCTCCCGAGAAGAACATGATACGCCTTCGAAGAGCGAAAGAGGGCCTTGACGGTTTCGAAGCCGATGCCTGTGTTGGCACCGGTGATGAGGACGATTTCTTTGTTATCAATCATGGTGATGGATGAGCTTGTTCAAGGTGAGTTGAGGTTTGAGTTGATGTTGAGTTTGAGATGAAGAGGGGGTTTCGCCATTTATATATTTCGTCGCTCTTTGTGCCACTGATTCACAGTTGCAGGTGCAACGGAGATAGTAACCTCAGTGCGACAGGAATGGTAGCGATGAAGCGACTCTGCAACAATGCTGGGGTGATGCACGGATTTAGGAAAACATCCACGCGAGTACAAGATATCCATGGTTCTTGTGGATCATCAGTGAGGCATCTTGGTGATGGTAATTACATCCAATCGCCAATGAATGACTTCATCCAATCGCCAATGAATAACTTGACGTGTAAGTGGGTATTGTAGTGGGATTGTATGTACGTTGAAACCCTCTAGTGTATATACCTAATTGAGTAAGTCAAGCATATCCGTAAATTGTACGATTCCTCGCTCCAATAAGAGCCTTTCAGCCCCAATTCTCACCGTCATAGATCAACAGTTCAGTTACACTTACACACATACCACTTCCCACGTCTTGTCGGACTTTTGTGGAGCTCGCGGCCGGAGATACCACGCTAAGGCCCGGGTTCACTCTCGGACACGGAGCAACAGTCGCGAATGTACGAGGCCGAAGTCCGGGAGCGATAGCAGTGTAGATCGATCTGATAACGTTGTCAAAGACCAGACTTGCTCTGGCTTTCCGCTTAATGAGTGCACTAGGGTCATTGGCGGAAGGTCTCCGCGATGGCGTCAGTGTCGATGTCTTGTCGGGGTAACATTCCGGTTTCTAGTATCGGAATATCATCCCGATGTCTTGATTGCCTTTGTAAAAGAGTGAGGCTTAAATAAGTAACTGAGCAGAAGAGCAATTGAAATGTACCCCGCATCACATAGCTGAACTACCCCGCGGTGTCACATCTCAGCTTCTTACCAAACACTCTCTCTACAACTCACTACACCATGTCTATCAACAAAGTTCTACTCGTCGGCGCAAACGGCACTCTAGGTTCAGTCCTTCTCGAAGGCCTTGTCGCCTCAAACTCCTTCTCCGTATCGGTCGCCAAACGCGCATCATCTAAATCAACCCCCGCCCATGCCTCATCAGTATCAATCGTCACCATTCCCGATGACTTCTCCATTGAAGGCTTGATCCCAGTTCTTAAGGATCAAGATGCTGTTATCGCTTCGTTTCCTTTAACAGGAGTTGTGGACCAGCATCTCCGTCTTGCTGAAGCTTCTGCGAAAGCAGGTGTCAAGCGCTTCATACCCGCTGATTTTGGAAGCTGTGATGCGCAGAGCGAGCAAGCCAAGAAGTTGTTGAAGCTATATCGGGACAAGGATACTGTGCGGAATAAGGCGGTGGAGCTTGCGAAGGAATATCCCGGGTTCTCGTGGACATCCCTCGTCTGTGGACATTTCTTCGACTATGGTATTCGCGATGGCCTACTACATACCGACCTTGAAACCAACACAGCTGTCATCCTCGACAAGGGCGACGTTCCCGCCTCAGCATCTACACTACACCGCGTAGCCGAAGCTCTAGTCGCCGTCCTCAAGCGCCCCGATGTAACCAAGAACCGACTCCTCTACGTTCAGAGTTTCTGCAAGACACAGCTTGAGGTAGTAGCAGCGCTTGAGAAAGCTACAGGCACAGAATGGAAGAAGGAGTTTGTGGACTCTAAAGCATTCTTGGAGAGGGAGGTTAATAAACTGTCAGTTGAGTTCAGCAAGCATGCTATGGAGGAGATCGTGTTTGTGCTGGGGGCGCTGGATGCTGAGTGGCCGAAGAGGGGTGATGCGTTTGCGATGAAGGAATTGGGGTTGGAGGATGAGGATCTTGATACAGTTATCCAAAAGGTTGTGGATGAGTGGAAGAGGGAGAAGGAGGAGAAGAAGTGATGGGTAGACCTGTCATGCAAATGACAAAAGCTATAGATGGTTATCGGGCAGTACTCAATGTCTGGCATATCTCTTATGAGAGCTCTGAATAGATCATGCATAATGACTAGATGCATTGAAGACGTCGCTGTACAATAGCCTTGATCTCGTTCTCCTTGTTGCAAGCGGTTCATCGTGTTGAACTCTGATTCAAAGACAACCTCACCTACGCGTCATCCAACACGCCTCTCACTACCGGCGAGAGAACATTCGATATCCGGAAATGCTCGTTGTGAACATGCATGAATACACAACATCACATATAATAATAAAGTAATTGATATTATAACCAACATAGCCTCACCCATCATCACATCCAAATATAACTTCAAACCCAAATCATCCTCCTCGTATTCCATCCCCTCACATTAATACCAACTCTTAATCCGGCTACCCAAGAGTGATCGTCAGGGACCTCCTACGCCATCTTTCAGCCCTGGACCAATCTAGTGTTTCACTTACATCACTGCACGGTCATTCCCATTCCTTCATTTGTGAGCTGAGATTCTGTTTGGACTGATAAGATCGGATAGCCGGAATTGACTGTGATATTTCTTTTTGAACCTCGTATTTTGGTCTGGGCTGACGATGTTGATATTTGGGAGCAGGGATGGTTGGGTATATAGATGCGAAGATAATCCTATTCAATTGAAGGACCTGTTCTATAATCAAGCCTCAGCACTAGTCAAGAGCATATCATATTATTCCTAATACTTCAAACTCCTACAACCACTAACAAACTCAATCAACATGTGGTCCCTCTACATCCTCACAGCCTTCCTCGCCATGTAAGCCACCCCCATTCCTCTCCCAACCACAACTAACGCCCTCAGCTCTCCCACCACCGCAAAGAAATCTACAAAGCCCTGCCCAACCGTAACATCCACCGCCTCAATCTGCTCAACCTGCATGACCCCCGCCTGCATCGTCATCGAGACAATCTCCATCCAGCGCAACTGTCCCTCCAAAGTTCCCACCGTAGAAACTTCCTTCCCCTGCTCAAAGTCCAAATGTCCTGGAGGTTGCGCAACGTCTTATGCCTACGCTTCGTCGTATGGAGCTAGTATTACTAGGAAGCCTGAGTGTCCAACTGTTACGGAGACAGCGAATATTTGTTCGGATTGTATTAGACCGATGTGTATCTCTTTGTCGACTGTTAGTTCGGTTTGTGGATGTCCTGATAAACCTGCTACGGTTACTACGGGGTTTCCTTGTGGGAAGGGTTGTCCGGCTGGTTGTGGAACAGAGTATGTTCCTCCTACTGTTACGCCCAATTGTAAGAAGGGTGAGGATGAGAACGATGGTTAGGGAGGCTGAGGTTGGTTGAAGTGTAGAAGTGGTTGGTGATGGGCCGAGGGATTGATGGACTTTCCTTACTGTGGTTAGACGGCAAGAATGTGAGACATGGTGAGATTTTGAAAGACAAGGAATCGCGTTTCAGCGCATCAAGTTTATCTTTTATTTTATTGAGGTACAAGTTCAAAGTGTATGGATATGGCAACATTTCATTCTAGTGTAGTCATATTGAACTCTCAGGCTTTCTATACTGTTTGACTCTTTTAAGGCGAAATTTATCCCAAGTGATCTGCTCCAAAGCTTTTGGGTCAGCTTGACATTAGTCCAAGCGTTCCTAATCATGGTGTTGATGTCTTAGATATATCTCCAACCAAGTGCCCGCCACCACGCCAATATTGTCTGCCGTGAATTGGAATGCAGACACTGAATACCTATTTCCGAGGGAATTCTAGAACCATTATACCCATGGATGAAAAATGCCATTCATTGAAATGGCCCTATTCATGAGGATGTAGTGAATAATGGACAAAAGAGGCTGGGATAGTCAGAGATATATATAAGTCTTGCATGCTTGGCTGAACATCACTGCTATTAACTCCACTACTTATAACAACTTATACACTCGACTTAAACCTCGTTCTTCACAAGTACCCTCAATGATAACTACCAAAATGTACCTCCTAATCCTTCTCCCCATGCTTCTCCTCACAACCGCCCTTCCCCATCCTCCATCCTCCAAATATGTCGGCTGCATTTCCCAATCCTCATCCTTCTCACCCATCTCCCTTACAACTCCCTTCACAGCACCTCAATGCCTCCAAGCCTGCGCCGGAAAAGCCACCCTCGTTGCAATCGGAGGCGGAAGTTGTTTCTGCGACACCGGCAGCGCCTCTGCAACTTTTGACCTTGTTGATGAGGCTCGCTGTGGTGTGTTCTGTATACCTGGCGATGAGAGCAGCGGAAAATGTGGCGGCAGCGACGTGTTGAGTCTGTATCAGATTGATGGATGTGATGGGGGTTGTGGGAGAAATGGGACTGTTCCTCCTGTTGTGCAGGCCTCGCCTTGTACGCTCTGTGGACAACCTTCAACGCCTGTACCTACTCCTGCGACGCCTCAAAAACAAGCGCCGGTTCCTTGTCCGCCTGAAGGATGTAAACCCGCTCCGGCTCCTATTGCAACGCCTGCTAGCAACTCAACTGTGAAGATCTGTCCATCTGGGGGCTGTAATGCCAACGAACAAGGAGGTAACCAAAGCGGCAACAAAGGTGGTAGCCAAGGCGGTACGACTCAAACAAGTGGTTCTGGAAGCGAAAGCTCCAACGCAGCACCGGGTCTTGCCAACGAAAGCCCGAGGCTGTATACACCGAGTATATTGTCATCTATCGCAGCTGTGATCTTTGGGCTGGGCTTACTATAAGCCATGGGAGGATGTGAATGGAGATGGTGGAAAGGAAAAGAATGATACATTCGCTTGCATATTACTTGGAGTTGACGGCTGTACATGATTTATGACTGGGTGGGCATGGAAACAATGGGTAGTTTATTGAATTGTTCATATAGTAAAGAGGAAACTTTGACAACTCATACAACTCGTATCAATGTCCCAAAGAGCGAAAAAAATCAGTGAATCAAGGGGTATAAACATAACCTCTACTTGGGTGCCTCAGTCAACGGCACATACCGCACCCCAAACAACTTCTTCTTTGTAATCTCCCCATTACCATCCTTCTCAATCCGCCAAACATGTTGATTATACCCCATCTTGTCATCATCAACAGGGATGAACATACTGCAACTCGTTAGCTCACATACTCAAACGCAGAGTGTAACTTACCATCCAGGCGCCTTCAACTGCTCCAGCAACTCAGGATGAATCTCCACCGCCGAAGCCCCAACATGAATAACATCCCATCCCGTCCCCTCACTCTTCTCCCCCTCCCTCGGTTCCTCAACCCATCCCTTTCGTCCATCACCAAATCTGAATTTCACCTTTCCACTCTCAAGAAACTTCCTTCCCTCTTCGCTCTTGGCCATGTTCTTCTCACCTAGTTCTTTCAGCTCGCGAATATGCTCAAGGCCAACTACAAGACCCTTCTCCCCGACGAGTTCAGCCAATACATGCGTCAAATATCCAGAGCCAGAGCCGATGTCGAGAATACGTGGGGATGGCGATGTAGATGATGGGAGAAGGTAGCTCAATACGTGCTCGATGGCTGAGGCGTGCATGTGTGGTGCGGAAATAGTAGCTGAGTGGCCGATGGGCTGGGGTGAATCCTGGTATGGCTTAGTTGGGGCATAGTGTGCTCGGTCAACCTGGAAGATTAGCAAGTGATTGAGAGAAGAGATGGGGAGTATACCTTGAGGAATGCGTCTTTCACTCGAGCATCGGTGATGAAACCATTCTTCCACAGATTCTCAATCAGAGCTGAGTTACTATCTCCGCTAGACCTCCACGCCATGTTGATGTTGAAGAGTCTCTTGTGTGTAAGTTGAGAAATGTTTTTGTAGAAGCTGGGCAGTAGAAAGGGGAGGTGGAGCGGTTTCTTGGTTAAAGCCACGATGATGGTGAAAGAAGAGGGGATGTGAGTTGTTCAAGATGCAGTTGAGTTGTTTGATCAAGGTTGAGCAATGTTGAGTGAGCTCTTGAAAGGAAAGAGTGAGTTGTAATGTTTTCATCATACCTTATCGTAATCTGAGCTACTGAAGCTGGTGCGGGGCCGTTCCGTAATCCGGGGATCGGCGACGGGTAACCCCACAAGGTAAATCGCGACTGGCATTCACTAACAGGGGCCTTATTTGACCAGGGACATCAGCTAGGGAACTGCAGTAATATTAGAGCATGGATAGAGCTTGAGGCTATTTGTGTCTCAAGCTCTTGCAATAACAAAGACAACCTCATCTATGGCATAGTTTTTGTCATAGTTATAGTCTCTGATGATACTAGAGATACGGAACTACCAGGCTGGATTCACAGACGTAGATGAAGATCAAGATCATGTTCAAGAGACGAATATAGACGTATGAAACTGTGCGTGTGACGCGCCAAACACTAAGCTTGTAGTAGAACCCAAATATCCTTCCCATCCATCCCATCCACCCAAGAAAACGCCGAAAGGAAAAAGTTTAACGCCTACGTCTCTCGACTGATGCGCTTCCATGATATGATGGTATTGTTGTACATGTCCAAAACCCGCTAATGCATTAAACGACCCGCTCGTTGGATTCATTTTCAGCGATAATCGGTATGCCTAGACCGCGGTCAGGGCTCTGAAGAACGAGCTGCTCGTGTCGACGTGCTCGCAGAAACTCGGCCACACTCTTGATAAGAAGAAACCAGCCGACTACCATGAGCACATATCCTAGCCACTCGCCTCCGGTGATGCTGCCGAGGTTATCGTCTGTTACGTCGTCTTGCTTGAAGTTGTGCGAGTTCGGGTCGGGAGGTGCGGCGTAGCCATCGGGGCCGCTCATCGCTGGGGGCTCGTCTTCTGAAACGCCCTTCATGTAGAAACCGTATTGGATAAGGGTGATGCCGAGACCAGCGCGAGAACCGTTCTTGGCGGCGTGGGTTGAGTGGAGGAGGTATGTAAGGAGGAAACCGACGAGCTGGAAGGATGTTGAGATCATGCCGTTCCAGACAAATGAGAAGAATGATCCGACTGGCATGCCGTCGATGTAAACCTCGTCAGGTCCGCCCATTCCAGGAGCGAGAATAGTCGTCTCCCAGTATGGAGGAGCAGCATCGGCCGCGGCTTGTTCGTAGGACTGTTAAAGTTAGTGACAGATCGTTCAACTCAACTCGGGCGACATACAGGTGGTAGCTCATCCTTCTCGTTTTCAGTATTGCCGCCTCTCTCCGGGCGCGCAGACAAATTGGCAAAAACACCATCCGATCCTGAGCCTCCTCCTACGATTCTTGTTGACCTTGAGCCTGACGGGGTTGGTGCCGGGGCAGCCGGTTGAGCTGGGGTTGGTATCGTATTGACGTTCTCCATAGAAGGTGTCGAGTTCTGTCGCATCAATCGCCTCCGATCGTCAACCTCATCGTCGCTATCGTCATCATCATCAAAGGCGTCGGCGAGAGTGGAATCAACCTGTCGCGTTGATTGGGGAGAGGAGGCTCGGGAGCGAAAAGAGGGAGGTGGCGAGTGGGGGGTCGGATGAGAGAGATTATTGCTGCTGCTGTTGTTGTTTCGGGCGTCAAAGTCGTCCTCGTCTTGGGCATTAACCTGGAATATTGTCAGTATCGTGTAGACATCACCAGCTGGGCTCGCGACTTACTCGTTCGTATCGTCCTGACATGATGGGCTAATCGTCTGGCGGTGTCGGGCTGCCTCCCGTATCCGCTTACCAAGAGGAAAATACGCGATGTCGCAGGAAGGAAGAACTTTGAGGACGAAGACGAACAGTTAGAAACAAAAACAAGGAGAGGCAATCTAGACGGAACCAGTGCGAGAAAAAAAGGAAAGAGATCTTCAAGGAACGACGGCGAAAGAGTTTATTAGATTTCGGGTGGTTTGTTGTGCTTGCGTTGGCTTTGAAGTGCGATTACGAAACGAGGAGAAAGGCTGCCTGCCCGGGCTTTGGCTTTGAACGGCCTTAGTCGATATGCGGCCAGCGGCTGTATTCGGGTTCGGTATCGCCACAGTGTGGATAATGCCAGGGGCCAGTCTAGAAGGGTCTTCAGGGGTGAAATTCCGGAGTATCCGCCAGCCAAGACGCCGTGGCGCACTGTATGGTTACTTGGGCTTGGAGTGGACAAGTCGGGGACTTTTTTCACTCACAGCCCCTGATCTGAGTTTGAGTTTAAGGGGCACAGCAAAAACGAAGGACACCTGCAGGAGGGTGACTCTATGTGATTCTTTTCTTTGTATGGAACTTCCTAGAAGAGAATGACAAAACATGCTGTCTTATCCGTAAATGCATCAATGACTTGACTTGACTTGACTTGAAGTGGGCTGTGTCAGGTTGTGTTGCGTTGTGTTGGATCCACCTCCACATTGAATCACATCACGAGCTTGTCCTGTTCAGGTTCAAGAGTCGATGAGGCAATCATTTCAAGGGTCTCGTGGCAGCCTGAGGCAATTTGCGCATGACCCAATCATGAGCTTTTGATTACAGTCTCAACAAGGATTAGCACTGTGACGGGCACACTGTTATGTGGAATTTCTCTGATGGTTGACGTCGAGATATTTGGTATTCAGTTGTACGAGAGGTCCAGTTCCAGCAACGACAACTCCTCAATTCACAATGTCGCGCTCATTATCAGTAAGACCACCTTTTCAATGATACAGCAAAGAAATTAAGAACTGACTCTTTCGCCTATAGCAAAAAATATACTCCGACGTCTTTGCGCGCTGGCCAAAGCAAGCCCTTCGTCCCGATCACCAACTCCAAGATGTCCTAGGCAAAGCCGTAACCGAGCGATTCCAAAACTACAAGCCCTCTATGGAGCGCGAGGAGATTCTCAAGGCGCGGGCGCTACAGTTCCTCCTCCAAGACCGATACAACGACCGAGTATGTGTGACGATGTAATGAACAAAAGCTAGAACTAATATTTGAATAGTTCAAGCTCAAGGGACGGATTCTCGAGCCAAAGAGCCAACCGACATATTTCGCGGATCTAGTGAGGGAGATTGACGAGGCGCCGAACAGATCATGGTTGGAGAGATTGGGCAAGAGGTTGACAGGAATGATCCGGTTTCAGAATTGATGCATGAGAAAACGACTTAATGCCAGGGAAAAGGGTCCCAAAGAAGGATATACTAGCACCTGTGTGTATATGTATTGTACTTGTACATTATATCAAAAGTGATTCCCCATGTATGTGCCTATGTTCAACGCCCTCTACACCATAGCCCCTCCAGACCTGTCTAGATGTACTTCTCCTCTGGGTCTATCTTGTCAAACCAAATCTGGATCTGCTCGTATGCTGTAAATACCAGTCCTCCCGACACAACCAACCTCGCCAACCGTGGCAGCGCACCACTCCAGAACGTCAACACACCCTCCTGCTTGAAGATCGTAGCCGCGCAATTGAAGGTGGTTCCATATGTCTTCTTCGCTTCGATACTCTGCATGCGGGTCTTGATAGTGTCAAGAGGCTGCGTCACATACACAGTAATCAGACCGGCCAAACCACCAATTCCAAAGGTTCCCACGGCGCCGAGCTTCTCCCCGGGTGCTGTGTACGATTCGGCCATTTGCTTGAAGAATGTATAGGCGGTGAAGCGTGTTGCGCTGTTGGCAGCTTGTCGGGCGGTCGTGGGGACGAAACCTTGGAAGAAACCTCGGATACCACGTTCGCGGGCGATGATGGGGACGGCGTGGAGGAAGCCGCGCATTCTAGGCTTGGCGGACTTGCGGTCGTCGATTCTGCGATTGTTAGCCTGAGCTTTGTAGAGAATGGGTAGTTTTACAGGGTGGTCTTGATGCTCTCGGTGGGAGTCACAGCAAGCAATGACTCTGTGACTCCAGCACCGAAACCCGCAATAACAGTTCGAGGTCCAGAAAGCTTGCCATTCTCGTCGACAAGAAGAGCTTTATACTGATCAAACGCAACGAATCCTACCATTTGTTAGCCAATCCCGCGCACGCAAGTTCGGTAGGCAGCATACGGATTCCAGCCTTGGCTGCGTTGCCGATAATGAGAGTGGTGCATCCAGCATACCACTGCTTTCCGAACGGCGGCCAAGGTAGCTTCTGGCCTTCAGCTAACCGTCTATTCAACTGCGACCTGGTCTTTGCAACTACACCAAGTAAATCAGTTGTTGTCCTCGTCGTCGGGCGAAAAACGTACACTCGGCGGGATAGGTAATAGCTAAGCTCCAGTTAGTCACAAAGCTTTAGAGTCATGTCGTGTGAGCATACCAATCTCAATGGCGCCTGCAGTCGAGCCAGCGATGATGGATCGCAGGGGGCTGGGCTGCTTCTTCTTTTCGCCTTGTTGCGATGTCGACGCCATGATGAATGATTGCTGTCCTGCCCGGTCGGTTTGCAGGTGGTGTTGGTGTTGCGGGAATGCAACTTTTTTTTCTGGCGTGGGGGATGAGATGGACTTCGTCACTTTTGGTTTACAGCTGTTGTAGGTAATTTAAACGTGCGCTGATGTCGCTGTAAGTGTAAGAAGTACAGGGTGGTTGGTGACTGCATTAGCCCAGGCTTATGGAGTTCTCCGCTGTGATGTGTACTGGGAGTAATTCGTTGAAGCCCAAGCAGATCTCTTATCGGATCGTATTAACATATAAAACTGTGTTGAAATTAGATCAAATATAATTCTGCTTAAATTGTCGTATGTGGCTTTTGTTAAGCTCTCAAACGGTTGTGTTGTTGATTCGGCACATCGCGGCTCAAGTTGACCTCAACCTCGGCGTACTCTATAGACTATGTCCAATCCAATCGTCTTGTTAGCCTCGGCCTCTATTAATGTTTAACTAGCTCATAATTGAGACTGTTGCAATATTTGTGTAAAGATTGCGAGATAAGATAACTTGACGCTGGAGCTTGGCGACTGCCTCTAACTCATCATGCGATAGGTCAGCCTACAGAGAACTACCTGCTGCTTGCTCTCATATAACCATGGAATAATGTTACAAAAATTATGATATATTGTATCAAAATTTAAGCCAGATTTGATCAATTTCTATTATACAATTAAGTTTGCCAATACTATTATTAGTATCAGTATCAGAAAGAGTACCTATCTTCTATTCCTGACGTTTTCCCCCTCCCTCTATCGGGTAGACGCATGTTGGAACCGCTTTTCATCACAATCAATCCCCATGTAAGTGGCTTATGCAGGACTTGTGTTTGCTTTTCTCTCTCTCCTTTTGCCTGAAACTTGGCGTTTCTTCTGAGGTTACACAGTACTGTCTGGCCAACAAGCCAATACTCAGAGTAGACTGGCTGGCTTAACATATATATCGGCCATGGCCCCTTCTCGAGTTCATTCATCCGCATCCACCAACTCCATCCAAGCTATGTCTATGGAGGCGGACGATTCCTCTTCTGGCCAAGGCGAGGCTATGCCGACTCTCAATACTATGAAAGAGAGATTCTCACCTTTGACATTGTACTCACCGGATGATCTGGTGTGCCTCGAAGATGAACTCACTCCGGCTGAGATCATCGCAACTTTCCTCAAATTTCCACAACCGGCTGCTTTCTTCCCTCCACAGAAACAGCAACTTGGCACTCGGAAGTTTCCAAATATCGTCTGAATCGTAGAGGATAACCAGTCGACGGTGATAGGAGTGATTAGAGAGTCTATTGTTTACAAGAGATTCCATCATGATTCCCACTACCAGAGCGAGTGCATGGAAGTGGCAGAAGCTTTGTCAAGGGGCTTCGCGGAAATGCCGGGCAAATATGGCATACGCATTAAAGCACTAAGACATATCCAATTCCTTGATAACGAGATTACCACTGAAATCAGCGGCATAATTAGGAACGAAATGAAACCCACGACGACCATTAAAATGAGCATGGTGCACTCTATGCCGCCGATCGTACGACGCGCTCTTATCAGAAAGTTCCACCCGCAAGGAAGCAATCCACTTGATCCTAAGGTGGTCGAAGAGATATATCATCGCTCTGAGAATAAACACTGCTTAATTCATCCTGCTTTAGGTGAGGAAGGGCTTAACTAGGATCGCGGCCGGTTTACACTGTACGACTTTGCTCTTTCGGGAATGCAGATGAAAGAGATGGGAATCGATGTTGAGAAGATAGCTGCGGCTATTGGGGATGCTATGGCCATTGCCAACTTCAGATGCCGACTCATAGACTTAACTCTTGCCTTTGGCGCTTCCCCTATCAGCAGCGAGCACCGAGATAGTCCGCTTTCGATTAGTCTGCATATATTGTCTTGCCACCACACAGAAGACCTTGAAGACGATGATGCTGACGTTCTATCAAGAATGGAGCAACGTTATATTCCAGCACCTGAACAAATTCATCTTTGGGCTGCTTTAAAAGCTGCCTATATCGCGCGAGGTAACGAAGAACGGCCTGAATCTTTCAAGTTGACCCCGGAAGAAATCATCAATAATTATGAGAAGTCGGAAGACCGCATGATGGAATGGAGGCGCGCTGGCCTAGAAGGAGAATATATGGCAATGGGCATTCTTGTATTTATCCTGTCAATGACTTCAAGTGCTTTCTATTTGGCACGATTATGGTCAAATGTGATCTAATAGCCCACAGCAAGTTTTGCCAATGAAGCTATATGTACTTATTTGTTTCCGAGTTGAAGCTACCTTATTTACCTTACCCAAGTCTACGTGTTGATGCCTTAAGAAACAGTCATCTGGCTCCATCAAGCAGGGTGATTGGGTTTTCCGTCGTGATATATGCCCGGGGGTAATCCATTGAAGCCTGCGGAATACCCCTCAGATTTAGCTGTACAACTCAGCCCAGTTAAGGGGTAGATACCGTGTTCATAATATCGTGATAAACGTACTATTGGCCAGTTTATGAATTGGAGTAGTGCTGCTGGGTCGGCATATCGTGACTCAATACATGTGTCGACCTAGCCACGCTTCAGTATCTGTTTGTTGAACTAGCCGTGGCCTAGGAAGTTGACTCGCGGACTTCTGCAGAGATATAATTTATTATTGACACTCAAGTTATTTGCTGACCAAGAGACACCACCTGTTGGGTGATTGATTGCTGCTGTACGTCCAACCGCTTCAGTCATATGAGCCTTGACGTTCACATTTTCAGCCACGAAACACGTCAATGCCAAGTAACGTGTTGAAGACTGAGTATTTCCTTCTAGAGTTTGTATCTAGGTACTCATGGCTGGATTATTCACGGCCCTGATGTGATCTACCTATCTGATATGACTTCCTCCTTATCCACTGCATATAGGTACTGGCGAGGATCTCCCGTAAGTGGCTTATGCGCGAGCTGTGCTTGCTCTGTAGCATTCAGATGTCCCAATGGATTGGCCAGTGGGATGGACTTTCTAATGGAAGTAAAACAAATGAATAGGAAGCGGCACTCCAGTCCACGAGTAGGTATTCACAGTACTGCCTTCCATCTCACCGAATGCTGCTTGCCGGCTGGACGTCTATTTGAGGTCAAGTAGAAAGTTGAATCACCCAAGTTCATCTCTCATCCATCAAAATCAGACACATCTATAACCAGACATCGATAGGTGGAAATCCATTCTCGACTTATCTTCATTGCAATATCTCCCTCCAGCACGATCCACGATATTGAACACCTTCATCATGTCGGAGACTCCCTTCCCTCACCAGACCGAGCCCGAGCCTACTAGAATCGAGATTCCAGGGGAGAATTCGCCGAGGTTCTATTACTCTTATGATAACCTTGAGCTTCTTGAGCGTCAGCTCACCCCCCTGCAAGCCCTCAAGAAATTCTTAAGCTTTGGCGTCGCTTTCGAACCTCCCTTATGCAACAAGCGCCCTATGGTCATCGAAATAGGAGATGGTTCGAGCCACACCGTCTACGAATTGGTAGGAGAGTTCACTGTTCTCAAGAAAAGTCGCAACAGTCATGATGATGAGGCTGCTGCTTTAGCCGTGAAGCGCAGTCTATACTACCAAATCTCTATTGCAAGGGTGTTCTATGAACACGAGTTTCAGTCTGGCTGTCATGTAGTGGTGCCCAGAAACATGCAGTTCTTACATCAATGGAGAAGGTTTTGGGAAGACAAGGGGGCACGTCCATTACCCACTGTGAGAATGGATCTGGTCCATTCGGTGCCGTTGATTGTTCGACGGGCCCTCGTTAATCTTTTTTACCCCCGAGGAGATAGCTTCATGGACATTTGCAAGTTTCAAGAAACCCTTGACGGTCTCGAGAACAGGAATTGCCTTATTTTTCCTTACTTGGGCTACATCAACGACCAGCAGGGCCGCGATACGTTCGTTCTTGAGGAATTTGCACTTTCGCTCCCAGAGATGGAACGGATAGGTATTGATACTGAAAAGCTCGCTGTAGGCATTGCAGAAGCAATGGCTTTGATTCACTTCAAATGCAGAGCCATGGGTGAGGTGACATTTGTTATTGCCGCTTCTCCCCGAGATGAAGAGTGGAAATTTGGACCTCACATGATCAGCCTCCATATCCTGTCTTTTGCATCACTGATTGGATTTCAAGTCACAGGAGCGAAAGAGATCAGTGAAGACATGCATGTTTTGATGTGGGATTATATCCCAAATCCTATTCATTCACCTGAGTTATGGACCGTCTTCAAAACAGCCTACATCAGGCAAGGCAGAGCATGTCTCGCCGACCCTCAACATCAGGGGTCCATGCCAACACCAGAAGCTGTGATGGAGCATTACGAAAACAAGCACAAAGGAGGGTCGCATTCATGAGATTGAGGCTTGTGCATCAGTTGGTTGTGGAAAGTAGAGACCACCCGCTGAATCAGAGCTGGATTGGAACCTGACTATTGTTTCGCTGTTTAGGTATTACCTTTCTGTTTTCTGGGTCTTCACGGTCTTATGCGAATAAAAGTTTGTGTATTCTTGCATGCAAGTATATGCTATCTGCGTCGATGTCTCATCCAAATGCAATCCAACTCCACTAATGCTTCATTTTCTCATATCCAACGCACTCATCTCCTCTACTTCTTCTCCCGCCCCCATTTCTTCTCCAACCCAGCCTTCCACTCGTTAAAACTCGCGACCTTCCCATTCACCAACAATATCTCACCCCTATGTAACACTCTCCCCAGCGGTGGTACAGTAAACCACTTGTGATCACTCCTGCAGATCACATCATCCCTGTGATCACTCGTCTTGTTCCCCTCTCCCTTGATTACGGCCATGCACTTTGCATCATACGTCTCCATGCAGTACTCGCAGATATAGTAATCATCAGATGGAGGAATGAGATCGAGACATTGAGCGCAGTTTTGACGCATGGTCTGGATCTCGGGGAGTTTGGGTTCCATGCGTTGGAGGACGGGTGAGTCTTCGGGCGTGGAGGCGAGGACCTTGGGGTCGACTTTGCGCATGGATTGGCTGAGCGCAAGGGCGTTCTCGATGTCGTCGGCGGCTATGAAGAGGCCGAGGAGGTTATCCAGGGCATACTCGTCATTCTGCACATCGTCATCGGAGAGAATGTCAAGACTGTCGTTAATAAGCTGACGAAGATCACGGTCTGTTGAAGAACTTCGTCCGAGAAGGCGGTTGAAGAGGATCATGTAGATAGCTGCGATGTTGACATCTGATCCAACCATCTCAATCGGCATATCGTAGTTCTGATGTCGACTCTGTTTCTGCTTGACCTTCTCCAGGTCCTCAAGCCAGGTATCAGCCTCAGGAGTGTTCAATCCTGCATGAAGAATGCGCTCTTTGTACAAAGCGGCGAGTTTCTGGAATGCGAGCGCGTAGGCTTGTCGTGTGGGAACATTGCCGCGAGGACGGTAGCCAAGCTGTGTGATACCCTCGAAGAGATCCAGCGCAGCATCGATGTCGCGACTGTACGTATATGTTGCACCTAGCGAAAGACGAAGATACAACGCCTTGAGAGGATCGCGAGTTGCAGTGGCGACATCAATTGTGAAGAGCAAACACTCGTACACAAAATCTGTTTCGCCGACTTTGCTAGCTGCCTTGGGGATCCAGTCTATAACAAGGGGCTTGTTATGGAACTCAAGCAGGAAGTCAACCAGTCTCGTGCGCTTATGTTCTGCATCGGTGACTTGTTCGGACATTTGTTTGAGGAATTGAATGACAAGCTCGTGGCGGTTCTCTGTGGCCAAGAGCTCGAGGTAGCCGAGTTCAGGCTCGAAGTACTCTTTGCATTCTTTGCGATCGAGACCAACGACCTTGGCACTCTTCATAGACTTGAGGAAGTATTCTAGCGCTGGTTCGACTTTGTTGAGTTCCTCGTAGCAGCAGGCGATGAGGATGTGATCCTTGTACAGACGCCATCTACAACTCTTCAACGCCTGCTCGTCGAGTTTTCCACTAGCAATGCTTTCTTCTTCAATAGCTTCGCACTTGAGAGTTTGTTCCAAAGCTTCCTTGAAGCGACCATCTCGCGAAAGACAGTATGCAATACGACCGCGCGTCTCAACACTGTTATTGTCAAGAGCGAGAGCCTTGTCATAATGTCCCAACGCCTTGTTGTGCATACCATTAGTGAGGTAAGTACTTCCAAATCGACGGTGCCAGTGCGCACTCTCTGGGATTTTCGCCCACTCTCCGGCTTTCACGATTCGGTTTTCGACCGGGATCTCGGTCCAGTGAGTGTTGCAGTCGGACCAGGAGTAGCCTTCTTGCATGAACGCGATGGATTGGACGATCTTGAAGCAAAAGAGCGTGGGGACGTATTTCTTGAAGTCTTCAGAGAGCCAGGCTCTGGCGTAGAGATCTCCGATTGGTTTGAAGATACCAGGTGACTCTTTCACGGCTTTGCTAGCCCAGTCTCTGGCTTCGGGGTTGAGAGAGGCGAGGACGTCTGGATCGCCCATCCATCTTTTGAGACCTTTCATGTTGGCGTCTGTGAGGACATCAAGACCCTCATCGTTCTTCTCATACATGAGAGTCCAATCGAGAATGATGTTATCATCAGTGAGCATCTTGTATACAAACTCTCCAAGCTCTTTCTTCTGCGGACCAGGCACCGTCGTTGGATCAAGGACAGCCAAATGTTCTTGCCAATACCATGCAGCATACTGCTTGATGGACTCACGGCCACTGGCACTAAGTCGGTATTTCTCAAATGACACTTTGTTGGTGAAGATTGAGAGACAAGTCTTGAGGATGTGGATTCGCGAATAGAGAGGATCGAAGCCAATTCCAGAACCGAGCTTCGCAGAGTTCTCAGTGCTGAAAAAACCCTTGATGGAAGAGTGGAAGAAAGTAATCCATGTATGCGTCTTGCTAGATCGAAAGTCCATTTCACTCATCGGGTCAAAAAGATCAGAGTTCGCTGCAGGGCTCACACCGCGACCAGGACTTCCTCGCCCAGGAGTCAACGCTTGTGTTGGACTTGCGCGACGCAGTGGAGAAAGGTTTCGACCGAGATCGGTTTGACGACCCAAGATGGTTGGACTCTTTGGACTTCCACTTCTTCCAGATCCGGGACGGCTCGCTGAACTTGATCGTCTTCCTGAGCCGAGATCACCATTCTTAATGCGCTGTTGTTTCTCGTGCTCTCGAATAAGATCATCGGTGGTTAATCCGTCCTCGCGCTCGAGTTCGAAGAAGCATGCGTATTGACCACGAAGAGTTTCCTCAAGGTGGAAAGGAGGGTCGCCGAATCGCATGATGAGTATTGCTTCTAATTGCTCGAGAGAGAGGATTTCTTCTGCACAGGCTGCCCATTGGAGCATCTCGTTCAGATCCCTTGTCTGGTCCTCGTACAGCGTTTCAGAAAGGTTCTTAAGTGTTTGCGCAATAATGCCGTTAATCTCCTTAGGATAGGACTGCAGACTCGTAAGAATGGTCTGGGGGTGTCGCTTACGACTAATATCCTCCAGCATGAACTTGGCGAGAATGAAAAGACCGTCGGCCTGCTTGATCATAGCGTCGATGATCTTTTGCCTAAAGTCGGGAGGTGTGCGACTCAAATTGCGGAGATGCCAGACGCTGTTCTCGATGTATAGTTTAACATCATCGGAATTGCGATCGGGCGTGACGTGAAGTGTCGTGATGACTTGAGTACCACGATTGTCTGGATCAAGCGCGTACGTAACCCTCTCAGTCATATAAGTCCTCCCAATAAGCGCAACTTGAAACGTGACATGCTTCGGTCTTCGAACAGACTCATCGTCTGAACCAAGCTGCTCGAGGAGTTCTTCAACTTCAGCAGAATCCGCCTCATCAATGCCGTCGAGAAATATGTAAATGCTCTTCTGCTGCTCTTCTTGCTGGAAAGGCTGGACGAAAAGTTTGCGGTAGGCACTGGGGATGGTACGAATCTCATCGATGCTGCGAAGACTCTTGAGGAGTTGTTTTGCGTAGAACGGATCGCTTTCGCTGAGTTGGTAGGCGAGATCGCGCAGAGCTTGGAGAACTGAACGGGTCTCGGGATTGTTGTCTCGGAAGTAAAAGTAGGCGAGACGGGGGATGTTTTCTGTGCCCCAGGATACAAGCCTTGTTGTCAGATATGACTTTCCAGTTCCTGATGCACCTGTGATCCAGAGGAAGTTGGTCTTCATCTCAAACCAAGCCTTGAACCCCTCATCCATGGTGATCCAATTTCCCGTAGACTCGGCCCGCGACTTATTAAACATATTAAAGAAGTCCTCAGGAAACGGCGACGGACCCAGAATTTCCTTCAACTTATCCTGATGCGCCGCAATAGTGCGCTCACGACCCTCAGACCGTATCTGGTTCATGGTCTGATTCATCTCCTCAAGCTTGCTCTGCATATTCTCCGTCGTAAGGTTAAGCTTATTCACACCACCATACGTATCGGCCAGAACCTGCCTCTCTTCACCAATGTTAAGAGCCTTAAGCCTGTCCAGCGCTTCCTGCACAGGCGTGCCGTTGCCAAAGACAGTCCTGAAATACGCCTTGATGCGACCGCGGCGAATCTCCTTGGCAGCCACGACAAAGACCTCAAAGAGATGCGCAAGAATATCAACGACTTTGTTTCGTAGTGCATTTCCCATTTTATACTGCACATAAACGTCCAGCCGTGATGTGAAGTCCTGGAAATTGTTAGTAAAGCCTCAAGCGGGGTCGATGGATATCACTCACCTGGAGAAGCTCAAACAGCTCAACGATGTTATCGTACGCAGAGGAAACATCGCGTGCGGCGCCGATGAGATATGCGACAGCGCCAAAGATTCCTTCTGCAGGCGCAAACGAGTCCTTTGCAGCGCCACTCACGATCTCGCCGATGACTTCAACGGGAGTTAGGCAGGCGGCCATAGCGCCAAAGATGGAATGCCGCTTCTCGCGGAACTTGGTGAACTGGTCATTCTGCTTATCGACTTGAGCAATAAGATCCTTCACATTGTTTAACGGTGGGTTAAGAATGTCGCCGAGCTTTTCCTTGGAGTCGGAGTATCGTTTGTTGGCATCTTCAAGGATCTGGGCGAACTGGGCTTCAGCCGTGTCTTTGTCTTTGCGGACCGCCATGATGCCTTGACGGTCCTGCAGACGTTAATTTACAAAATACAGGAGGAAGTTGCTGCGGAGATGTTGAGAGTTAAATAAAAGACAACTGGTGGTGTTTCAGAAATCAGGCAAATGCTGCCTTCGATGTGACTCGTAACCTGTTAGCGGGGGCTAAAACGGACCATCAAAAATTGACGAGAGGCTTCAAAAAAGTCCGACAGGTAATTAATCCCTGCAATAGAAAGAAGGATTGGTTTGGTCGTACTCGTTAGGAGAGTGCTGCTTACGGTGCATATTATACCATGCCTCTGTTGGTAAGGCTGAGGTGCGTGGTAGGACGATCCTTGGGCGTGTAGTAATTCTGGGGCTAATTCTTGGCTGTCTATTGGTAATTCGGATAACGGCATTTAAAGAGGCTTGAAAGCACGGAACTCCGTGCTTTCAAGTATATAACAGTTTCTGTAACTAGAGTCATAATGAGCGTCAAGAGCCTCAGCCCCAATGCGTCGTTAGGGCTCGTCATCAAACGGGAGGCGTATGGTTCAGCCTGAGACAGTCCCATTGTTGGGTTTCACCGCGCGTGTCTTGGAAATCCACCCACACTTGGCAGGCTGATTCTGGAACGTGACCAACATGTGTGACTATTTTTGTTGTCTGCCTGACTACTAGAAATGATTGATCTTTACACTTCCACATTAGGCAGCTGTTGAAGCTACGTCACTCGCATTGGTAGCCCTTTACGATCATTTCAGCCTCAATGCAAAGGGTAAGAGCTGAGTTTCCCATCGAATCATGTCTCTTCTACCATTACACGAACTTGTGAAGCCTTCCAAAAGTGGACTCAATATTCCACAGTCATCGCGGCCCGGCCCGCAGCGAAACTCTCAAATCAGTTAACTGCATGGCAACACTGAGATGCTTCTGTCATTTATAAGCTCACTTAACTACTAGCTGTGTTAATGTTTTATTAGTATCTGAGTAAATGTCACTTTTGCCCATACACCTCTGCGATTTCTGCGATTCATCTCCTCTGGTCTTAGTTATGGAGTAGTTGGTGTTTCAGTGGGCTGTGCCCTAAAACACCGCTGAAGCGCAGTGAGGCTTTGGCGGCGGGGGTAACCTCGATTCAATGACCTGGAAGTCCAACTATTCTCCATTGACATACTGTTTAAAGACATGATAAAATCGCCCAAATCGTAGTTAAATACACTTCGTACTATGCCCTTGCATATTTAACCCTGAATACTGGCTAGGATACCAGCGACAAGGCTTTCGGGCGTTTCTTTACGAAGTCCAAGTAGCCCAGAATCCGATTCCTCCCATGTCGGCGCAACAAGACTGCGAGCCTTTCCATCCTCAAACAGCTGAGCGACAGCCAAGTCGAGGATCCAACCACCCTCTCCCTTCTCGATCTTTTCCCGCGCTCCATCTATAAGTTCACGAGTTGTTGATCTCTGGATGTCCCATTGGCTTCCTGTCCCCTTCTGAAATGCCTCTAATAGCTCGTTTTGACAGGTTTTGATGGACATGACCTTGACGGTACGATTCGCTGTTTCATCAGGGTGCTGGAGAACTCCAACTACTGATTGGCCTATGCCTTCGAGAGTAGTCCCAGTAAAGTATTCCTTTCCATGGTCGTATATGATGGCCGACTGTTTCTTGATGTCAAACCCCATAGTGGGAAATCGTTTGAGCGCCCAGTCGATGGGATTACCGCTCGCGATACCAGACCAAGTGAAGTCCGGGTTCGCAGCCGCATGCTCCTTTGCGCGATCAATGCCTACAAGACGTTGGGCGCGCACTGCTTCAAACTCAGGATAATTCTTGAAATGGGGACCCCAGCCAAAGTCGTCGACGATGAAGCGTTTTACCCCAGCGGCTTGAGCAGCGTCAATCATGGTGGCTTGCAGGCTGATGCCCGCGGGGCCGACAACGCACACGACTGCGTCTTGACCAGACAACACTTTGGTAAGTGCATCGAGGGTATAGTCTGTCCTAATGACAGGAATTCCGTCTGGAAATGTGGACTTGGATTCATTGCGGGTGATGATGGTGATGTTGAAGCCGGCTTTGGTGAGAGCGGCGGTGATGGGGGTGCCAAAGTTACCAGAGGCCTGACCATGTTAGTTGATGGACTGTATGTAACCAGGGATGTCTTACACCAAATATGGCAACTTTTTTCAATTGATTGGTGGACATTGTGTGGATTTAGTGAGATTGATGTGTATAAGTGAATGTTTCTATGGATGAGAATGCCTCGATCTGGTTGACTTTATGCGCGACCTGGCCCCACCAGGCGGAATTCCGCCCAGCCCTGTGCTGGCACTAGCTGAAGCCGACTTACACCAGATATTGAGTCTATTGGCCATTTCACCCAGCTTAGATAGGCTAATAAGATGTAACAACCCAATGAATTCTTGCAGCCCTGAGCGCTCTCACTCCAATTGCTTCCTTCCATAGATCGAATAACTATCTTCAGATTAGACAGTCCCTCAAAATCCCCTGCAACACTTACATAGGCCAATACGCATGAGTATTCCGATTAGCCATCGCCTTCCTCTGATCAACCAGCCAGAGATTGACTTCCTCCGGTGTCCAACCATGCGCTCGAGTCAACGGCGCCATGGTAAAGGCTTCAAGACCAAAAGACATATTGGTATAGCACCAACTACCTAGCAACTTGGCCTTTTTGTCCTTGGGCCAGGAGTTGATCGGCCACTTGAATCTCTCGACGACGACATCTACGAAACCGATCTTGTTCATGATATCTGCAAGAGACGGGATGTCCTGATAGGGTCGGCCAAACTTGATGGATGCTTCTGTTAGAAGAGCTAGGGATTTGAGCATGATGTTGTCTGGGCTGAGTGTGCCGTCGTCGGACTTGATGTTTATGTCGGCCTCTTGGAGTTCGAGGTAGCCTCCAGGGGTAAGATTTCTAGGTAAGTTAGCAAGAAGGAATCGAATATGGAAGTAGACTTACTTGAAGCATTTGGTCAGATAGTCAGTCCAATCTGCAACAGAAGACGTCATGAGGCGACTGTGGATGTAGTCGAAGGGCTGGCTATAAGTCCACTCGTCTTCAATATCGTCGATGACAAAGTTGACATTTGGAGGAACACTGCGGTTATCAGTAATCAACTCACATAAGTAACTGTCTAACCATACAAATCTGGTTGGATTGGAGACAAGTCAACTCCGGTGATCTGAAAGATATTAGATAAAGGCCATTTGTTCCAAGTTTTGTACTCACGTGTGATTCTGGATGCTCGTCTGCGAAGTCAATGGCCCATATGCCGGTACCTGTCCCGACGTCCAGAACATGCTTAACCCTGGCATCAGGTTCATTTGGCGGCGCTAGGCCAAGCTTGTCATCAAGAGTGAGGAGAAACAGGTTATGTTGGAGGTCTGTCAGGAAATCAGTGAGGTTTCTTCTTTTCTTCAAATGCGGCTGCCTGACCTAGTCTCTCATTCTCGGCCTCATCGTTGGGCAAGGCATACTCTCGAGCATGTAATTAGTATCGGTGACGTGCGGCATTGATCTCTAAGATCCTTACTTCCGTCTTTGTATGCATGGTATGTCCTACCGTTCTCGCGGCGGTAGTTCAGAATTGAGCTTGACACACTTGCAGTGGATGATTGAATATCCTTGATATTGCGATCAGAGACACAAACACCAACTTCTCTCATATTGGTACATACCTCTCCAAGGGAAGAGTCTGCATCATCAACCTAGTGATAGTTACATACTTGTGTCTACTTGTATCGCGGTCACGAGAAACTCACTACATCAGGGACGATGACTGTTGGGCCAGCTTCACGAGTTTGAGCCATATTGGAAGATCAAAGAGGGGTTTTTGTTTTGTGGGCTTTGGAAAGGAATCATATCAGGATATTTGACTGCTTTATATGTTGGTCCTCCCCTGTCTTCGGCAAACTGCATGTTACTTGACTTCCTAACATGGATTTACCCGCTGTATTGTCGATCCATCGGAAGTTCATGTGAATCTTCCAAGCCAATTATACACCTTTTCCATACAGTGCTCTTAGTAGAAGTCATATTAGGGTTACTCCCCGGTTGACCTGTCATACTGCGCCATATAGTTGACAAATATAGTAGAGCAGTCCGCATACCATGTCTAAACCTCTGTCATTATATATCCGAGTCATGGGAACTTGAGATATAATTCGTTCTCGAGTGGACAAGTCTTATACTATGTCATAGTTATCTTTCGTAACCTTCAATCGAGCCCAGCGGCGTGAATCGTGTCTTGCACAACTCCCAAAATAAATACTGTCAACGATTTGATAAGGTAGAAGGCTAAGAAACATATAGTAAAAGAGTAAAGAGAAAACCGTTCATATGTTGTCGGCTATGGGATACCATGCTTATAGAGATGTGTTCTTTATCAATGTTCAGGGCTTGAAGTCTCTTGTGCCCACAAAACTTAATACATAACTATGCTTATAGCTTTATAAATAGGTGTGAGCAATCATAGCACCCCAACTAGGAATTTCGAGCTGAGATGGATGCCAACACAGGCTGAGAACAGCGTCAATCCAGGTTAGGCTGCCAACTCAATGGTGAGTCGTGGCTTACAGGATGGTCTTCTTATTGGAAGTTAATCTGAAACATGCAGGGGCAGAGCGATCACGAACAGGGGATGAATTGTAATTTACACTCGAACAAGGCGGTACGGCTGAATCTTTCCTTTGGCCTAACTTTTCAGGCGATTATTATTTGCTCTGCACCGTCAATTGGTTTTCCCTTTCCTCACACGAGATTGTGATCAAGCCAACCATCATCCCATTATGTACCAACATTCCATTGAGATTCGAGATAATTTCTAGCCTCATCAAGCCCAGCTCAGATTGCGAATTATGGAAGGTCACAATGCCAAAATGACCAGATGCCATAATGACTACACCATCAGTTGGGTCGTGCCTTGTCTATCGAACAGACAGCAGCAATGGCTATGCTCGATGAAACCCACGACTTGGAGCACCCAAAGATGCAGAATGATCCCAATACATATACCCTAGGGTCGATTGGTTCACACAATATTGTCATCGCTTGTCTCCCGATCGGGAGATACGGTAACAATTCAGCGGCCACTGTTGCAGCTTGGATGGTGGCCACATTAAGCTCACTGGCTCACTCAACAACCCACCAACGGAACTATTGACAGCGATATCGAAGCTCAAATCCCATCACCGGATGAAAGGGTCTCGAATACGACAGTTCCTGGACCATGTCGAGCTCGAATACCCACGTATGAAGCCACATTGTACACGCCCTCCACCACTCACAAGCCAGTCGTTTCAGGAAGATACGCCTATGTGTGGTGTTGTACCTTCAAACGGAGGTTTCGACGATACCCCAATTCATTATGGCTTGATAGCATCTGGCAACAGTGTCATAAAGGACGACACCATGAGAAATAAGATCAATGACCATTTTGGTGGGCATGTGTTGTGTGTCGAGATGGAGGCTGCAGGAATCAAGGAAAACTTCCCATGTCTTGTCATTCGAGGCATTTGCGACCTCGCAGACTCCACGAAAGCTGATGAATGGCAAGAGTATGCGGCGACTGTGGCTGCAGCATACGCGAAGGAGATTCTCTTCACTCTGCAGGTGCAAGAGATTGAGCGAATGAGTTCTATCAAACCCTGTATGTAACATTTCTGATTATATGATTATTCCTTTTTATGTATCCCTTTCATGTTGGCTACCGATCAGAGTTGCTGTTCATCCTGGTGATTCAGCATATTTATGTCGGAAGAGTTTAAAATATATCCAGCAGCCATCTTGGTTAAGGGAATATCGGCTCATTTAATGTAAGGGACTAACATGCTGTAGGGTTGAAAGTATTGAAGAGGAAGATCGAGTCAATTGCAGACACTACTCAGAACGTTTACTCGAGGCAACTTGACGAGCAGGATCAACGTATTCTGAATTGGCTTACCCCCATGGAAGCTGGCAAAACCCAGAGCGACTATCTCTCTAAAATACTACCTGGAACTGGACAATGGCTTCTCACAGATGCCAAATTTTGCGAGTGGAAGAGGAACTCAGGAGAGACATTATTCTGCCCAGGCATGCCAGGTGCCGGCAAAACCTTTCTCACCTCCATTGTTATCAACCATCTGGAAAATGTCATGGACCAAGACGTGGGACTTGCATATGTCTACTGCAGTTACCAGCCTGAACAGGAGCAAACGGTAAAGGGTTTCTTCGCCAGCATCTTGAAGCAGCTCTCCCGTCGTCTACCGTCACTACCAGAAAGTGTCAGATCTCTCCATAACAGCTTGTGCAGAAAGGGATTGTCGCCATCGCTAAATGAGATTTCAAGCGTGCTGCACCATACAGTGAAGTCTTACTCGCGGGTCTACATTCTCATTGATGCTCTTGATGAATATCAAGAAAATCAAAAATCTGGAGATAGCTGGCAACGATTCCTTCGAGAAATCGTCCAACTACAAAAAGACGCAGGAATCAACATCTTTGCCACTTCCAGGCCTATATCTGTTGTTACGGGGAAATTCCAGGGGAAGCCCTCGCTAGACATATTTGCAAGCGATGAAGACCTCGAAGTGTATATTGATCAGAAATGTCTGACTTTCTCCGCAAACGACCGAAACTGCTATCAAGCGTCAGGAAATGGATTCTCGATTCAGTGGATGGGATGTAAGTTGAGACAACCAGAAGATTGACGCACGGCTAATCACCATAAATAGGTTTTTAGTCGCCAAACTGCTTCTCGACTCGTTGAGAGATAAAATGACTGCTGGCGAAGTCAATGATCTTCTCAAGAGCTTTCCCAAGGGGCAGAGTGCATATACTCTGGCGTATGAAAGCGCAATGGCCCGAGTAGAAGGTCAACCGCCAGGACTCCGACAACTTGCCAAGCAGACTATTTCATTAATCGTCTACGCAATAAGGCCCTTATCCCCTGAAGAGCTCCAACATACACTGTCCGTAAGTCATGGCGCCACGAACTTCGACGAGGAACAATTACCAGATGTTGATGACATGGTTCGGGTATGTGTTGGCCTGATCACCATCGACGAAAGCCGTAATATTATTAGACTGGTACATCAGACGACGCAGGAGTATTTCTTGAACTATTCTCAAAAGTGGTTCGAGGACCCAATAGTTGAGATTACTAATTGTTGCATCAACTACTTGTCTTCTGTCACAATTCAATATCGCAGAAACAAACCAAAGACCATATTTTCCATTTATCCCTTCTTAGGGTACTCAGTACTCCACTGGGGCTATCATGCTCGCTGGAAGACGATATCGGGTCCTATCAAGAAAATCCTCACAGTGCTGGAAGATGTGGAGATGGTTGAGGTTCTCAGTGCAGCCCTTATTTGGGGGTACGATGATGAGGAATACGACAGAGAAGTGGTGGATCAAGGGCACCTACGTGTTCTGAAAGGAGTCAGCAGCCTTCATCTGGCGGCATTCTTCGGAATGACTTACGAGGCCCAAATCCTTCTTGAAGGCACAGACGTGAATCTCAAAGATGACCGCGGGAAGACGGCCCTGTCTTACGCTTCTCAACGCGGGCACAGGAGTATGGTCGGAATTCTTCTCGTCAACGGGGCTGACACTGGGATTTCGGACCGTTTCGATCGCCTACCGATCTCTTATGCTTTGATACACCAACATGGAGATATTGCGAGCGACCTTTTCAATGCAGGAAGACATAACAAGGGGTACAACCAGAAATTTCTTAGACAAGCCATTGAAGGAAACTCCGAGTTAATTATCGACCGTCTCCTTGAGATAGGAGAGGTAAACATCGATGCTCCAGATGCTAGTGGTTCAACACCATTTTTATTAGCCTGTTCACTGGGGAATATGAATGTTATCACAAAACTTCTTGATATTGGGGAAATCAACATCCATGCCAAAGATCATCACGGACAAACGGCGCCCTCTCTAGTTGTCAGTGCCAGGCACTCACTTATTATGAAGAGCTTCCTTGACAATGGAATCTTCGACATTAATGATTTCAGAAAAGCTGGCTGGTCGTTACTTGGGCTAGCCGCAAGGCACGGCGATGCCGAGACTGCCACTCTCTTTCTCGAGAAAGGAGTCAGTCCCAACGCACAATACATGGGGCAAACCCCAATCGCATTGGCCGCCGGCGAAGGGAAAGAGAACATGATGTTAATGCTTCTCAAGGCTGGAGCTGAAATTAACACGCCAAGTGAAAACGGCAAGACGCCACTCCTATGTGCTGCCATTGAGGGGCACAATAACATCATCGCTGAACTACTTAAAAAGGGAGCTGATCCTAACTATATAGACAACAGTGTTCGGAAGCCCAAACCAATTCACGCTGGACGAGTTGAACAAGGGTTTGATTCTCATTATATAGTCACTAGTGGTCGGACACCCCTATCAGTTGCCGCACAACGTGGCCATTTGCATACGGTTCAGGTGCTTCTCAAATCGCCAAGCGTCGTTGTTGACTTAAGGGATAGCCATGGTTTTCGAGCTATCTCATGGGCAATCACGAACTATGAAAACGGCATCGTAAAGCCGATTCTCGAAGTAAGTGAAGGCCTTTTGGAAACAGAGGACCAAGGACACAGCGACTGGCTCTTAGCAGCTACCTGGCTTGGGCAAGATGATGTTGTTCAGAGGCTTCTTGACATTGGCAAGGCTGATATCAATGCTCGAAATCCCCGGGGCGAAACAGCTCTCACAGTGGCAGTCAAAAAAGAGAGAGAGGCTATCGTGGGGCTATTGCTGGGTACTGGGCGAGCTGATGTTCATGCTCGGGATGGAGTAGGACTATCTCCATACTGGCATGGATACAAGTCAAAGAATGAAACAATTCGTCAGCTCTTCAAGCAACGAAACCGAGAGCTATTGCGAAGGAACAAGTGGCCCTAGGAAAAATATTATAGAAGCCATGGGACTATTGGAGCGTTTCCCAGTTTACAAAGGACAAAATATTCTTGGCTCAGCGTGAGATGCGAACAATGGATTTATATAATGGTCAGTCTTTCAACGGCAACTAACGTTAGTTAACAATGCAACCATGTTTGGGGGTTGAAGAGTCCCCCCACAAGATCGGATCGTGAGTTTGGGGGGGTTTCGTGAGCGCTGATTCATGGAAAATTATTAGTCAGGTGGGCTTGACTTGATCGACTGGTGGGTGGCTATTTATATATAGGCTGTCGACTACGAACCTCACAGCTCCAAGTGAGAAACGCCAATATTTTCTTTAATATTCTTTATAGAGCCATGATGACTGAAAATTCTAGTATTAATTTTACAAACCCCATTATCAGGGGCTTTAACCCCGATCCTACCATCTGCGTAGTTCCCGCTACGGACTCAACCCCCACGACGTTCTTCCTCAGTACTTCGACATTTGAATTCTTTCCCGGATGCGCTATTTATACATCCACCAACTTGATCGACTGGAAACTTATTGGCCATGCCCTCACCCGTCGAAGTCAGATTGACATCCGCACAGTTGAGCCCGGTGCGGGGAGCTGGGCAAGTACCTTGAGATATCGGCCTGAGGAAAAGAGGTGGTATTTGGCCAACGGTGTCTTTCATCGATATCGACCTACTGTTGACGTAAGTTTCTACTTCCGGGCTGTGAGCGTCAATGACTGATGAGCTCGTCTAGGAGCGTATTTTCCCCAGAGGCTTTTACGTCTGGACTGACAATATTTGGGATGACAATGCCTGGTCTGACCCGATTTACTTCGACAACCCCGGGTTCGACCAAGATGTAAGCCACACCTCACTTACTTGTCACAAATACTAATCAAATTCAGCTGTTCTGGGACGACGACGGAAAAGTCTACCTCTCAACAACCATGCGCTTTGCCTGGCGAGACCCAAACTCCAAACAAAAAGATTTTGGAATTCACATCTCCGAGATTGATATTTCAACTGGTAGAACCCTAACCGCTCCCAAGCTTATCCGAGAGTCTCCACATGGTATTGCAGAAGGTTCTCATATCTTCAAGCGAGGAGACTGGTATTATCTCTTGACTGCTGAAGGAGGAACAGAAGCAGGTCATCAAGAGTGGGTATTTCGGAGTAAAGAGGGGCCATTCGGTCCATGGGAGGGTCAAGGCAAGCCGCTTTGGTATAATGGACCGGATGAAGAGGTTCAGAGAACGGGACATGTGGATGTCATTGAGGATAGGAATGGAGATTGGTGGTCCGTTTTACTCGGAGTACGGCCGGTCCAACACGAGGGGTCCTTTTTGGAACCCCAACTAGGTATTTGAGACTTGCTGTGAAAGTCACGAGAGTGCTAACTTTGATAGGTCGAGAGACCTTCCTTGTTAAGGTCGAGTGGAGAGATGACTGGCCAATTTTCAACGATGGCAACAACATCACTTTAAAGACTGCAGGAAGAGACCTCATCAAGTCAGCTTCAAAGCCAAGCCCTCAGACCTGGAAGGCTGATCTTTCGAGAAATGACCTTGAGCTGGGTTGGTATCAGAAGAGTAGGTCTCCCCACAACCAAAGCTTTTACTAGTCTAACAGCTTTCAGATACACCTATCAAGCAGAGCTACAACCTCACAGAGCGATCTGGAGTACTTAGGCTCTATGGAAATTGCTATGACCTGACAAGTCCTGAGGCCCCAGCAATGCTCTTGAGAAAGCAAACTTCGCACAGCCAGATCTTCAGGGCCAAGATGGAGTTTAAGCCTACGGTTAGAGGCTACGAAGCCGGAGTTGTCCTATGGTGGAGCCAGCACTCTTATGCTTCCTTAGGAGTTGTCGCTTTACAAAGTGACGATGGGAAGATTGAGTCGAAGATTAGTTACAAGGGTGCTACCGGTAAAGCTGGAGAGTTCAAGGTAAGTCTATTCCCAGATCTCAACTCTGGCTTACGCTAACAACATTACCAGACATCAGTTGAAGGTTTCGAAGGGAACATGGACAGAGTAGACTTTCATATCCACGCTCATCCAACGAAATATGAGCTTTCCTTCAAGGCTGGAGGAATAAAGTCCGAGATTTTCACGGTCGAGGCAAGCAGTTTGACCGTGATGCCGCCCCACGGAGGATGTTTTGCTGGTACCATGTTTGGTATTTACTCTTTTGGTAAGAATCAGCCTGCGTTGGATCCAGCGGACTTTTCAGAGATTAGTACAGAGGAGCTTGAGTAAAACCATACCTAGATAGCAAATAATGGCCCTGCTTTATTTAGGTCCCAGGGCAATTACCATACCACGTTCAAGCCCCCCAACGATCGTCCCACCAAGGAATAACTGAGCAAAAAGTAGAGGCATAACAAAAATAGAATATGAGAAAAGGCCAAAAAATATGATTCGCATGTTTGGAACATGTGGCGGATCTCTCCCGCCGGGAATTGAACCCGGGTCTCAAGCGTGACAAGCTTGCATACTGACCACTATACTACGGAAGATAGCAGGTTAAACCTGTTGTAGCTGGTTGTGATTGGACAACTACAATGAGAGTATATATAGGCATTCAAAAACATAGGATGCAATCATTTAAGCGCATGGATGGCATCAGACGCTGAATAGATAACACCTAGAGCTCAGCACATAAATAGCTTAAATTGTTAAAATTTATTGTTTTATCAAGTTCGTATACTCCGTGTTGAATTTATTCTCTTTCGTATTGAATCATTAAGCCTCACCCCAAATCTCATTGGCCATCTCCCGAACCAAAGCAAGCTTCGTCTTCTCCTCGTCGAGGTTAAGAGGATATCCGCTCTCATGGGTACTGAAACCGCACTGCGGACTAACAGCAATCCTCTGCAGCGCCTCCTTTTGAGTCTCGCCAGTTCCCTTAGCAACCCAATCAGCCGCGCTCAGCACACGCTTCTTCATCTCCTCCTTATCTTCCAACTGGGGCAACTTGGTGCTGATAACACCGACCACGACATTTTTATCCTTAGGGAGGAACTGGAGAGGCTCGAAACCACCAGATCTCTCGGTATCGTACTCAAGGTAGAATGTGTTGACGTTAAGGTTGCGGAAGAGCTTCTCAGCGATGATGTCGTATTTGCCTTCGGCGAAGTGACGACCGCCGATGAAGTTTCCGCGGCAGAGATGAATACCTATGTGCATGTCTACGGGGATCTTGGAAAGACTATCATTGTAGAGCTTGATGTAGGCGTCTAGAAGATCATCGACAGTACCGATGTTATCAGGGTCAGCAGCCCAGCCATCGCGGAACTTCTGACTGCAGAAGTCTGCGAATGTTAGTGTGATTACTCCCGTTGGGTACAGTCAACTTACAAGCCATGCCGGGATCATCAAATTGAACGTTTCGCAGACCAGCCTTGTACAGCTGATCAAGCTCATCCTGATAAACCTTTGCGACATCTTGGAAGTATTCCTCATCGTTCTTGTATGCCTCAGGGGTATAAGCCTTGCCTTGCTTGTAGCGCATGTGGAACCAAGCAGGTGTAATCATAGTGAGCTTGATAGAGCCCCATTCTTCCTTTGGCACAAATTGCTGAACGAGCTTAAGCTCATGAAGGTTTGAGACAGACTTCTCAGGGTTGTGAGACAGCTTTCCTCCAGCGATGACAGAGTCACCAGGCATGACCTGACGATCCTTCTCGATCAAGCTCACCACGTCAGGATGGTAAAGACGGAAGAGAGAAGCTTCAGCATTTGAGAGTTGAGTGGTTCCGTCAAACTCATCCCACATGAGACCCCAGAAACGGGTACGGGTGAATTCACCGCTGGTGACGGCCTTGTAACCTAGATCCTGTTGCATCTTGACGACTTCCTTGATGGCGTCGGTCTCCACAGTGTCGAGGCCAGCATTCTCGGGGCTAAGACCCTTCTCGCGGATCTGCTCCCTGACGTCAAGAAGGGCTTGGGGTCGGAGCAGAGAGCCCATATGTTCAGCGCGGAAAGGCTTAAGAGTAGGTGCCATATTGGTGTCTATTTTTCTTCAAAATATTACGTATAAAGTTTAAACTTGCGGGAGTAAATATCTTGGAAACCCTTCCTTTAAATGATCTCGAGGCAATCTCAGAGGGAGGGGCGTTGTCATGAAGAATGCGGGGCTTCCCATCGTGAAGCGGGGTCTGTTCTAATAAGAAAAGGGCTGAATGGCCGAGATCTAGAGCCAGCTTTGCCCGTTTCCATCTGCCGTTTTCCGTATTCCCGGTTTCTGTGGTCTTGGTGGTGGGATTGGGGGAGGCC